>CM039131.1:49684742-49929994 GCA_022036555.1 Microstegium vimineum | reverse complement strand
AGCACACAAGGGCCCTAGAAGAGACTTATCAATTCAGAAAGGTCCCAAGGATAGATATTCTAGAAGGTTTTTTGCACGATTCTATACTAGAATTCTATCAAATGGAGAGCATTGCGATAGAGATTGGCTTGTCTATTCTAAGGAACTCGATAGGGTATTTTGCTTCAGTTGTAAATAATTTACAAAAGGGCACAGAAAGGGTCAATTGGCAAATGAGGGTATAATGATTGGATACATCTTGGCACTCGACTTAAAGAGCATGAGACAAGTCCAGATCATGTTTTGAATATGACCACTTGGTATGAGTTACGTAGTAGGTTGCAGAGTGATCAAGCTATTGACAAAAATACCCAGAGACAACTTGAGAAAGAAAAAGACCATTGGAGAAAAGTATTATTCAGAATTGTTTGCATTGTTAAATTTCTTGCCAAGCACAGTCTAGCATTTCGTGGTACTAATAGCAAACTATATGAAGATAGCAATAGAAATTTCTTAGGTTTGATAGAGATGTTGGCTGAATTTGACCCAGTTATCCAAGAGCATGTTCGTCGTATTACAAATGAAGAAACTCACCTTCATTATCTTGATCCAAAGATTCAGAATGAGTTGATACACTTGCTCGGTTCTGCTATTAAGTCTGAAATTATAAGCAAAATAAAAAGAGCAAAGTATTTCTCTGTCATACTTGATTGTACCCCTGATGCAAGCCACGAAGAACAAATGTCTTTAATTATAAGATATGTGGATTCATCTTCAGATAATATTTCCATAGAAGAATCCTTTATAGGATTTATAGAAGTAAATGATACAACCGGGAAAGGACTTTTTGAGGTGCTAGAGAATGAGCTAAAGTCTCTTGATCCGATGTCCCGCTGCCAGCCGCCGCTGCTGACGCGCCGCCGCCCGCGGACATCCCGCCGGTCCTACCCGCGGAGCAGCTCCACCGCCCCTTGCCGGCTGCCCCGCAGACGCCCCCTCGGGCTCCGGCCGCACCTGCTGGGGCCGCCCCGCCGCTTCCCTCCCCCGCCCGGCTACGCCTCTGCCTGTTGCGGGATGGGCTGGGCCGCTGGGGTGTTTTGTTGGGCTGCTGTGCGAAATTGCGAGCTGCTCTGTTCTTTGTTCGGTGCTGTTTGTGCTTAAAATGTGCCCACCCTAATTGTGAGGTTGCAGAATAGTTGACGCATTTTTTTTATTCAACATGGTTTTATCTAAAGTAGTATATTTTTTACTCAACTATGCTTCGATATTTAAAACGTATTAGACTCAATGAATACGATAATTGAAACCATGATACATTGGCAACTCTTGCCATAGTGCAGGTTCTATTGAGAGCTTGCAAATGACCCCTCTGGCTTGTTTTGTAAACCATCATTTCAGTTTTATTTTAGTTTATTTTTACTCACAGAACATGATTAAATTAACCGATTTTTCTACCAACCAAACAAAATCAATACCTCTTAAATTTACAATCCATCCAATGAACTTCATGCAAGTGGCATATGAATTATTTTGAAAATTAAAGATGACCATGATAAACGAACATGGATGCATTAGTTAACATTAGTTATTATATTTTAGGTCGTACATGAATGTTTTAATTTTTATTGGTGTCTCTACAACGGACTGACACGTACTCTGCAAAGTCAGCTTACGCCTATGAATTTTCTGGGAAGGACACAATGCGCAACAGCAGCTCAAACATGAAAAACAAAGGCCCCATGGAAGTGTAAGTTCTTCATATGGCTCATGTTACAAGATAGAATTACTTGCTTTACATCATGTTTGACTAGAACTGCATAGGGTGTCTTGCTTTATTCGTTTATCTAGTTATTTGCTTAGTTAGACCATCGACATCAGCATCTCTAAGATCATTCTCAATTTCAATATTACTATCAAGCATAGGACCTTGATCGACATCAGCATTATTTTTTGTCTCTGTCTGACCATCGACATCAGCATCTCTAAGACCATTCCCAATTTCAATATTACTATCAAGCATAGGACCTTGATCGATTACATCTACCTCATTACCAGAAATCACGTTTGATTCTTTTATAACAAATCTATCCATTGATCCTTTTTTAGATTCAGTTAACTGCTCAATTCTTTGTTTCCTCTTACGCTTTTTTGAACCAGATTTATATTTTCTAATTCGATTTGAGAAAGACATGGCTTCAAAAAACAAAAAGAATAAAATTAAATTATAGTACAAGAAGTTCCAGACATATAGGAAATTGAAAAATATATACCTACACTCCTCCAGGGGCCTCCGCCGTGACTCTCTCTCTCTTTGTCACGGACACCGACACCGTGTGGGCGTGTGGCAACAATTCCTCTGCAGGGGGCCTCCGCCGCCGGCCGGATCAGAGACGAGACGAAAAGTCGAAAGGGCGCGCGTCGCCAGGCCAGCCTACGAACTCGCCGCGAGCGCTGCGCACTTCTATTTGCGGAGACGAGCAGTCGATCGGAGTCGGACGGACAGAATACATACTGCCGGTATTCTACTATTGGGCTTATTTTTTGGGGCCCAACAATCTTGGGGCCCTGTACCAGCGTACCGGCCGCACATGCCTCGGCACGGCCCTGGTGTGGGGCCACACCGCCATCCCCATCGTCTCCGTGTCGAACACGGGGATGCCGGGGCTGTACTCCGGCGGTTGCATCGCCAGGATCTTGCGGCCGTGCGCGGCGAAGGACCACGAGTGCGGGTGCAGCGCCTCCATGCGGACCACCGGGCGGTGGGCGGCGGCGTCCATGCCGCCGCCGGTGTTCCGGTCCGGGCCGAAGTCGTCGTCGTCGAACCTGTGGACGTTGTAGCCTCGCTCCCAGTCGTCCACCACAATGTACAGATGCATCGCTGACGCTGACATGGCAGATTCAGGCAGGTGGGCAGAGCAGCGACACAAGCCAGGTCTACTACTCCGATTTGGCAGAGAAATTAGCTATTATAGGACTTCAAATGTTGGGTTTCTCTATAATAGGACTCTTAACATTTGATTCTCTCTAATAGGACTCTAAACAATTACAATAAGCTGTAATGATATTTTGGAGTCATTTTAATCTCATTTTAACATCTAAACACATGTATTTGTTCCTCTTGTGATCATTTTATCCTTCAGTGTTTTGACAGTGATTGCTGTATCGTTTTAAAGAAAAAAAAAGTTGCTTCTCTCTGCTTGCTTGCTTCCTTCCCACGGCCTTGGCCTGGCTGGCATCAGGTGACATATCCCTGGGGCGTCGAGCAACACTTGGCCAATTCCATCTTGGCCGGTCGTAGCCAGCAGCCCAGCGCCCACTCTGTCCAGCGGCGCAGTGCTCGCCGTAGCTAGAGTCCCCGCACCTGCCGTGTTCACCCGGACGCCCGTCGTGGCCAGCCGCCCAGCGCCCGGCGAGGCAAGCCCCAGGTCGCCAGTAGCAGGGGCCATGACCACCAGGCCGCGCGGGATCATCGGCAGGCGGCAGTTCTCCTCCATCCATGGAGGGGCGACGGCGTGGGAAGGGTGCGTGAAGGGAAGGGCGGCGCGAGGGAGATGAACCGGTCGTGAAATCGTGAGATGAATTACAGAAGGACAATAAGATCATTATCAGAAAATACATGTATTTGGGAGATGAGAAAAATGGTTAAATGACTCAAAATATTATTAGAGCTTATTCTAATTGTTTGAAGTCCTATTAGAGAAAATCAAACGTTAGGAATCTTATTATAGAGAAACCCAATATTTGGAGTCCTATAATAGCCAATTTCTCGATTTGGCATGTCTGCTACACGACCCAACGAACAAGGCTGATTCCCTCCTCCTCCTCCTAGTCCTAGCCTCTCAATCTTCTCAGGCTCGTGGTCGTCGTCGCCGCCGTGGTGAGAGTGAGACTCTACACGCGGCCGCTTATTAGACATGTCTGATTGCTCACCTCTCGGCCTCTCTCTCCTCCTACTGTCACAAAGAGGATACCGTATCATTTGTTTATATAATCATCACCAGTTCAGAAGATTAGATAATCCGTTCCGGAATCGAACTGTCCTTCCTTGATTCGAAAAAGGACTCGCAAATTAAATTAACTCAGGTCGGACGGGACGGGACTGTATCCGTATCGGTGTCGGTGGTCGAGTTCAGAAGATTGGCAAGGACTGTACGTATCGGTGTCTCAAGCAGGGGTTTTCAAACCGAACGGTAACCGCGGTTACCGCCCGGTTACCGACAAACCGCCCGGGACCGGTTCGGTTTCGGTACCGGTTTGAATTCAAATTTCAAATTTGAATTTCCAAACAAAAATTCTAAAAAAATTCCTAAAAATAGTTCATGATTTATAGAGTCGAATGGTGTAAATTTTTTTCAAATTGGAGTTCGTTTGCTATTTTTTTGGACGTGTTTAAGTTTGAAAAAAAAAGAAAAAGAAAAAAACTGGTCGGACCCGTTAAGGGCCCATGCGGCCCATTTGCTCCTGGCGCCTCATACAAGGGGGTTGTCGGCGTGGGGGGGGGAGCTGTCGGCTCCCCAAACCCTATCCGCCCGCTCCCCGCACAAATCCGCCCGAGCGCCGCCCGCGTCCGCCCCCGAGCCTCAGTAACCGTTCGGTCGGCGGCGGTTACCGAGAGATTTGGTCGGTAACCGACCCCGCCGCCAGGGCTCCCTCCCCCACGCGGTTACCGACCGGGCGCAGTCGGTAACCGACCGGGCGAACGGTAACCGCCCGGGTTCGCTCGGTAAGCTTTTTTTTTTTTTTTTTTCATTTCCTTGCATTTGTAGTTGCTTTAGTTGTAGGATTTAGTTATAACAAGCTCTAGGATGTAGGATTGATGGAGTATAGGATGCAGAAAATATTTATTGTAGGATTTAGGTAGGATTTGACTTAGGATGTATATAGAAGTTAGGTTTATTTGGTTTAGGATTTAGGATTTGCGGTTGGATTTGCTTTAGGATGTATGTAGGATTTAGGATTTAGGATTTTATTGATATAGGATTTAGGATTTAGGTAAGATTTAGGTGTATGTTAGGATTTAGGTTTATTTGCAGTATGATTTGATGCATGTGTTCGATTTGTTTGTGTTGTCCATTTGTGCAGAAAGACAATGCCGAGAGACGTGATATGGGAGCATAGTGAGAATCTTGCTCCCGGTTGGAGATGCAATTACTGTCGTACACAAAAAGCCGGGGTGGTGCTTCCCGATTGAAGCAGGATTTGGCTGCGCGCGGGACGTAGGTGATCCACTGCAGCAAGGTGCCCAAAGAAGTCCGGGAGTACTTTCAGCAGGACATCGACAGAACTAGGCAGGCAACTAGTGACCGCTCTCGGCAGAGGGTTGCACGAGAGGCTACTGCAGCGGAGGGCAACCACCCCCTTGACGATGGCGAGTACGAGGCTCAGTTGCAGGCAGCCATTAATCAGTCCAGAGCAGAATATGAGTACCAAGAGGGGTGCAGCAGAGAGGAGGCGCTTACGAGCGTGGAGGTGGCAGTGGTAGTGGTACTGCTTCGCAGGGGGGCAATCCTTTGTAGAGGATGTTTCAGAGGTCTGCTTCACAGAGGCAGACCCCTGCGGCGGTGGATGACTATAACTTGGCAGCCGGTACGAGGGGTGGACTGGTGCAGACAAGGATTGATACAGGGTCATGGACGCAGAGGGGAAGGAACGCGAAGGACGCAATTGGGAAAGCTTGGGAAAGTTTTTCCATACTGCAGGAATCCCCGGAGACAGACGGACAATCCGTACTTTGTTAGTGTGGTCAGGGAGACGCAGAAGTGGGGTAAGTACATATACTTGGAGACCTATGTCATTACATATATTTCTCTATTCTCATGATTCGCTTACGATTGCAGGTGAAGACATCACGTCACCCAGTGGAAAGGATATAGATGGGAAATATCTCGATCAAAACGAGAAGGACCTGCAGAGTCAGTACGCAAAGTTTCAGGAGGAGTGGCCCTTGTTTGGGGTCACGTTGATGTGTGATTCGTGGACGGGCCCGACAAGAATGAATGTCATCAATTTTTTGATCTATTGCAATGGCGTCATGTGGTTCCACAAGTCAGTTGATGCGGCTGGCAGAAGCCAAGATTCATCTTATTTGTTGGGGGTACGTCCAAAATATTGTGCCAGTTCACATGCACTATGTTTTTTCGGTTCCACTAAATGTTGTGCCTACTTGTGCAGCTGATTCGCAAGGTGGTTGAGGAGATAGGTGCTGAGCACATCGTGCATATCGTTACGGACAACGGCGCCAACTTCAAGAGAGCATGCCAGAGATTGAACGAGGAGTATGAGCATATTGTTTGGACACCTTGCCTTGCACACACCATCAACTTGATGCTGAAGGACATTGGTCAAAGGCCCGAGCATGCAGGTATGATCACTGTATGCAAGCGCATTTCAACTTGGCTGCACAACCATGGCCAGTTGAATGCAATGATGAGGAAAGTCATTGGTGGTGAGTTGATCAAATGGAATGTCACTAGGTTTGGGACCAACTACATGTTCATGGAGAGCTTCCATCGGAAGCGTGATCGTTTTATGGAGTGGATGGGATCTCCCGAGTTCTTGCATAGTAGGTAGGGAAAATCCAAGGAAGGACATTATGCTCACGCAAGATTGTCTAGTATACAGTGGTGGGATGGACTTAAATACATCATCGATTCAGTGACACCAATTTACAGGTTCCTTCGGTTCGCTGATCAGGATAAGCGACCTAACCTGTGTGAAGTAGTGTACAACTTCCAAGAGTGCAAAAAGGAGATGGAGACCTTCTTTGGAACAAATGTCCAAACATGGCATGAGTACAAGGCTATCATGGATGGCAGGATTGCGGACGTGTACTATGGCACGCATGTGGGCCCAGGTGCGATCACAACCATTGTTAAAATAGCAGTCTCTACATATTGAGTATTTACCATTTGCTAATTTGTCGTGCATCGTATGTTGCAGCTACTGTCCTGAACCCAAGGCTTGTATATCGTTACAATCCAACTCCGCAAATGTTTGGTGGCCTCAGGGAAGCATTTGGGAAAATGACGGATGTGCATACCGCTGTCTTGACATTACATGAGGTAGAAACATTCCGCCTACACCTTGAGGAGTTTGGTACTGAGCTGGCCATTAAAATGGCCATGGACCCCAAGACAACCCCATGTAAGAGTACTTTTGAACTCCTTTTTTTGCCTTTTTGAGCGCATACCTAACATAATAGGTTTTACTTGTAGCTCAATGATGGTTGCTGTTCGGCAGGCGCACTCCAAATCTGCAAAAACTTGTGTTGAGGCTTGTTGCACAATGTGTATCCTCCAGTGGATGCGAGCGCAACTGGAGTACATTTGCCTTAGTGCACACGAAGGTTCGGAATCGCTTGTCCCACAAAAAACTGAACAAGCTAGTGTATGTGAACTACAACCTTCGCCTGCGACTCGCGGATGCTTCCGGACCACCTAGGCGTGAGGAAGAAGACTTCATTGACCAGTTCACGCAGATATCCTTTTACGAAAGGGATAATCCGGTTCGAGACTGGATGGAGTATGGCAGATCCAACCAGGCTCCAGTTCTCGACGAAGAAGATGAAGAAACGGACATCCCTCTTTCGTCCCATATTGTGAGGTACGTTGATGTACTTTGTTAGCCACTAACGAACCATACTTTTAATAATATGATTCATTCTTTGTGATGACAGAGACCAAGTGAACCCCGACGATCTTGGGCCCATCAGTGATTGGGCCCGTAGACATGTGGGTGACACGCATCTTGGCAAAAGAAAATACCAGACGGGACCTAGGCAGGAGGACCCCAAAAGCCAGAAACGAAAGGGGAAGCGAGTGCAACAACCTGTCACCAGCGATGCTTCGACAGATGATGGCGAGGAGGGTGAGGAAAGTCCACGAAACCAGGAGTCCGATGACAGCAGCTCAGCAAATAACAGTGGAGACGGTCATAGTGGTGACGATGACCCTGGAGCTGCTGGTGGTAGTGTTGTTGGTGGTGGTGGTGGTGGTGGTGGTGGGCTGGGGGTTCTGCAGTTGGTGCTGGTGGTAGTGGTGTTGGTGATGCTGGTGGACTTCGTTTCACAGGTATCGATTGCTACAGACATTTTTTTATGTCTATGACTATTCACTAGTACTAATTATGGTCGGCTGCAGGCGAGACGGACTTCACATATGCTACTCAGGACCGTGACCATGGGCAGCCGGAATCCCAGAGGAAGGGTTATGACCCGACGGACTGCTACGGCACGCCACAGTACTCCTCTTCCTCGTACAGTGATACATCGTACGGTGGTGGTTATACCTACCCCGTTCCTGATATCAGCACGCAACCGGCCACTAGATGGGTCTACGAATGGCAAGACCCGAATTTCTACAACATGTTAGTACAGGAAATGGGAGACCACAGCTCATTGGACGGGCCAATCATGGATAGACTACAAGGCTGGGCTCCAGTCGCGCGGTATCGCTCTAATGTCCACCGCGGAGTATGAGGAGGGGTGCCGAAACGAGATCTTCCCTTATATTCAACGCCAGTGACCATGATGTTCGCATGTCTACGACACAAGATATTTCCATGGATGATTTGTTGTTGCAACGGTGAACTACGTTATTTCCGTCGTGAATTTGTGGCTAGTGCATCACTATGATATTTCGATGGTTGTCCATTTGTGTCACACTATTTTTCCATAAATTGTGTGTTCTATTTACATCATTATATGCAAAGATCATGCAAAAAAAATTAATTTTTTCAAGCAAAAAAAAAAGACCACCCGGCGGTTAGGACCGGTTACCGACCAAACTGGACGGTAACCGGCCCTAACCGACCGGTTACCGGTCCCAAACCGAATGAACTATGGGGTTTGAATTCAAATTCCAAACCGTTCGGTTTGGGACCGGTTTGGGCGGTTACCGTCGGTAACCGGCAAGCCGCCGACGAGCGGTACCCGGCCACCGATCGGTTAGGAAAACTCTGGTCTCAAGTGACAAATGAAGAGGGAGGATATCGAGATTATTGACCTGTGTAGCGACGTGGTGACGAAAGGATGGCGCAGTTGGCGACCGCCGGAGCCCGGAGGGAGGCGCCGCAGCGGACGCGTCCAAGAGACTGGCTGCCAAACACTCAGGACTCAATCGGCGCTGAAGCCCATGGGCCGTCCAACAATTACTATGCGCCACGGAGCTCAATCGGCGCCAAGCCGCACCAAACCGTCCAATCCTCCCGGGCCCCACCTGTCGGCCGAGGCCCAGCTCGGGCCATGCCACGGCCCACCTGCCCCTCTGGCCAGCGGCACGCTGCCCTTTTTTTTTTGTTTTGCAATTTACCCCCCCCCCCCCCCCCCCCCCCCCCCCACCCCCCTTTTTTTTGTCAAAATTTCACATTTATAGCCGTGAACGTCAAAACCCCCTTTTCGATATGTCCATCTCATGGCAAAAAATCTAGACTTAGCCAAATTCCATATGTTTATCTCACTTCAAAGGTCGGAGCCACAATTCATGGCGCTATGATCTGCGACACCGATTTGGTGTCATGAATTATGGCACTGAGCTCTGGCCACTTCAGCGCCACATCACCGGTCACGCCATCTCTGATATCATGAATTTATGCTCACAACAACATACGAGTTTGAAAAAGTATATATATTGTCATGTTTTATTGTAATTGCCTTGGCTTCTTGTGCTCCATTGCAACGCACGGATTTGGTTTAAAAAGTAGTGTATCGAACTATTGGTTCCTCTTCAGTTTAGGTTTCAGTAATGCTGTAACTAGATTTGGAATAATACACACCATTAGGAACTTTTATTGGTGACATAGATGGTGATGCTGAGGGTGGGTTTGTGAAATTCCAATTACTAATGCTTGTTGCAGTCACTACATATTCGTAGCGCTGTTGATTTATATTCTTTCAGTGGGTCCTCAGGAGTAGCTATCTCACACAGTCTTCATTAGTCTCCAAACTCTTTTGATCGTCCCAGTAGCCTCAGTGACACAACATCTTTTCAGCAAATCTCCTCGGAGAAGAAATCATCCAGGTCTGTCTCTTCAAGGAGCTTCTTCCTGGTAGCAGCCTCCACTCCTTGGCTGCGGGCAAGACGCTATTGGGGTTGTTGCTCTTGCTGATGTCGGGGCGATTGCGCTTCTTCCCTCGTCTCTTGGGACTGTACTCGCCGAACTTGGCCACTAGCTCCTCGGGGCTCCGATGATGCCCAAGCACACCAAGTCTCCTGAAATAATAAAGAGATTTGACAACGCAAATTCGATGTAAAAGAGTATATAAAATGAGTAAGTAAAAGCATAAGCATTGGCAATAGACGACCGACGCTTGCCGTTAGTATGGAAATAATGAAGAAAACACCTGCTACCTGGATACTTCCTCCCAGATTCTGGACATTCCAAGCACGTTGACGACCCAGAAAAATTCATCCATGCTCTCCTCTTATGGTAAAGCACAAATGCGTCTCTTCATCATTAAAGGGTTTTGGTGTCGAGAAGCTCTGCTCCCCACTCCCCAGGGTCCATCTCAACACAGCAAGGTCTCTTAGACCCTGCATAATAGTGCATATACATAATAATGCACGACATGGGAATAGCCGTTAGGTGTTTCACATAAGCTGAAGAGACTTGGTGACTAGTCTTCAAACTTTTTTTAAAAAAAAAGTTTAGTAGTACTATGACACAAGGCCAGCAGCAGGGACGACATACATGTTAGTCAAAAGTCTGAACTAGTTTTACCATGAGTTCTGAAGCGCCCTTAACAATGAAAAAAGACGCTACAAAATCTTTTGAATCCGTTTTGGAAAATGTTGGCTATAATCTAGGCACAGCAAGTGTTTGGCACCTCTGAAAAACACACATTCAAACCAAAGCCATAGAGGCAGATAGTTATCTAGGCATCCAAGCAGCACAAAAGGAAAGGAGAATCAACCGATTGATGCAATCACAGCAGGTGTTGATCCAAATGCACGGCTTCTTTCCAACTAAACCACTGTTGCTATTTCAATCCAAAGTCAGTGTAGCTAAAATAGATATGGATCAGTTTACAAGGTTGGTTCATCTATAGTACACTTGTATCCATGAGCCTCTGTGATCTGGTGAGTCGCTGAGGGACACCAAGACTAGAGCTGAGCGAAGGAGCACTAAGTCTGCGTGAGGATCGAGGCCATCGCCCAAATAATCTTCTCATGCACAATTCGATCAAGGAAACCAGATGGGATGCCATCGCCCATGTTACCAGTGATATTACGAAGAAACCATCGCTTCCAGGGGGTCATCAGGGCCCAGCAGTTTGTTCACAAGCTTCATGAGGATGCGGTGATTCTGGTCCTCTAGGTTGCGAACACCGTACCTAGACCACATGCATCTTTGGCGAGGCAGACATGATCCCAAGAGACGAGGCATTGTAAGCCATTGCATTATTCACTCCCTCCAATCCAAAGAAAGCCCCGTCTACGGCCGTCAATGAGCTCTCTCACAGTTTTAGGTACGATCAAAGCAAGCATGTAGTGGATGGAGAGGCTACAGAGGAGTGCATTGACAAGGATCACACGATCAAGACTGTCCCCAAGCTAGAGACAAAATCAAAAGTTTTCCTGGAAGTTTGAAAGGTCATTTGTGGCAGCAGTTCAAAAGGTCCGCTGCATGCATAAATGAAGTTTTCAGCAATATTAATTTCTCTTATGGATGAATCCAATCAATGAAAGGATGTGGGAGCGGAGTCTGTTCGAGAGGACCTATACTTGGTGATGAGTTTCATTCATGGGGCAATTTTGGAGAGAGATGGGGCGGAACGCACATGGTCGTGTATAAATAAAACTGAACGGATCATGAATCATTAATTTATTTGTAGCTTACATATATTTTATGTTTTAATAACTATTAAAAATGTGTGTTTATTTAAATTTTAGAATCATGAGATACCTATAGTAGATCAATGACTTTGTAGTTTTGCTTCTCAAAAAATATATAAAAAATGTCTTCGTGCCTTCATGCTGTGAAGGGCAACATAAAAAACGGCCTTTTGAGCAGTGACGAAACTAGGGGGCAGCAGGAGGCCATGGCCCCGCTATGCCATTTAAAAAAAATCCTTTTTACAAAAGTAAGGTTCAAATGTAAAACAAACTAAGTTTCTTCTATCCTCTTTTAAAAAAGAGTCAATTCAATATGTTGTTATATATATTATATATATATATATACAATATATATTAGAAATATCTAGATGAAACGGGTGGTAACTACCCTCCCCGGTACAAGTATACTAAACTAGAAAAACATGTATGATTCAACTGACATAGTACATTTACATGTTATCTATAGAAAAGTTGAATGCTGCCAACCCATGAGCACTGGTAACACATAATATTGAATTATTTGTGCTCTCATTCAAACTTACTTTTTGTCTTGTAGCCTTTCGCTTATTACATGCACATGATTTCAGTCTATCCATTAGCATTATGTTTTTAACCCAAGATGCTGCAAATCTCTTACTTACATCACATTGGAGAATGTTGTTTTTTTATAACATAAAATTGGGAGGAACTTTTTTATGCTTCAGATTTGGGAGGATTTTTTCTGTTTTTTTGGGAGGAAACTTTTTTCTCGTGAGATTTGAGAGGAATATTTTTACGCGTCTGATTTGGGAGAAAGAAAAGGATAAGGACCTTCGAACGTGGACCACAATGCATCAAAGCCTGCCATTCGCGAATGATGCAAGCGAAGCCTGCCATTCGAGAATGCTGAACCAATGTGCATGCACTCTTCCAAAAAAAAGCAGTAGAAAAATCTTCAGTGACACATGTTGTCGTACTACTTTACTATTTTAAGAGTTGAGTATATACCGTCCGATTGAATAGCTAATACACGTGGTGATAATCTAGCAAGGGTTGTAGTTACCACACACCTGTGGGTAGTTACCACCCGTTTTATAAAATTCTGTCTAATTCATACTCTCTCTCTTTCAAATTATAATTCATTTGACTTTTTTTATCTCAAATTTAACCACTCATCTTATTCAAAAAATTTGTACAAACATAGTCAAATTTAAGTCATTTTATAGACCATTTATTAAATAAGCAAGCCACAACAAAAGAAAGTGATATTTTGCACAAATTTTTTAATAAGACAAGTGGTCAAACTTGAGGTTAAAAATGTCAAACAAACTATAATTTGGGACATAGGGAATAGCAATCAAGTGTTTGTCTATGGAATCCTTTCCCAAAATCTCTGCAACAAAGAGATGAGAAATGTTAGGAAGTAATTATCATAGGGTATTATGACAAGCATGTCACTACTTGTATTTTTGCGCTGTGAAGCTTTATCAAATTTAAGCACAGTTCTTCAAACTTCTTCTTTTCATCATTAACTTGAGCCAACTTTTTAGGTTACAGAGGACAACAAACGAATGTTCCATGAAGTATAATAATATTATGAGAAGCAAATGGGCAAAAGATTTGTTTAGTGTGTACATTGTTGCGGAGGCGGTAGATGTGGCAGCAGAGAAGCAGCACACAAAAGGCAGCGGTAGCAGAAGCAGCAGCACATAGTGACGGAACCAGCGAAATGGGAAAGATGAGGCCAGTATGGTCAAACAAAATACAAATACCAGTCAAATGCATATACGCACAATATAATTATATAAATATCTTATATTCCTAATTTTGGTTGTGACAATACATAAAAGTGATTTGTTTTAAAAAAAATTAAAAATATAAATACCACTCAAATGCATATACTTCGGAGAGGAGATTTAAAAAAAAATTGTGCCATAGGGGGCCATGGCCCCTACTGGCCCCCTTGGTCCATCTCAGTGAGGACCCTATTGAGGTGTATAATCATGCCAACTTTTTTTTCTTTTTCTCTCCTAATGCTAACCCCCTAAACCCCACGCAACTTCCCCTCATCAAGAAGTTGTAGGTTCCTGTTGCAGAGCAGAGCGACGGTGCAATTGCAGTTGAGACAGAATTGAGGCTGTGAGAGGTGTTGTTAGGTGAATTTGAGTATCGATCTCTTTTTTTTTATTGGACCACTAGCGGCTACTCCATCCGTTCCAAATTATAAGTCGTTTTCAATTTTTTTTTGTACATCTATTTTGCTGCTATGCCCTATTTTGTGGCACACACAATAAGAACGGTAGAAGTGCAAATTACCTTCTCTGAGATGCTAGCTGCACAGCTGCACTTCCAGCCCTTCTGAATCCATTGAATCTTGGAGGTATGCCATGACATGGAATCTAACATCTAAAGGAATATAGGGTTGGAGAAAAATCCTCAGGATCAGCCATGTCATCCGACATGTCATGGTCTAGATGAAGGTTCTCCGATTCATAGTTCATGTTTGAACCGTTACATAAATTACTGGAGATACAACCATATGAACTCTTTTTATTAATATCTTATAAAATACTTTAGCCTATTTGTAACGTGCAATGCCAAGTGGTTTCCATTCCTGAGGAACCGGATATCCCGATTGTACCTGGGAGTAATCCTTGCGGAGGAACTTCCCTCCAGCACCCCTCTGTCGCCGGACTGCCAGAGCCTGACTCGATGGGACCTGCAAGCAGCAGCAGCCGCAGCACAAGCAACCGCCAAAGAAATTGTCAGCTTTAGCGCGCTCTGCAATCCAATCACTCGCACCTTACTGGCTGCGCGGTTGACTACCTGGCGGCCGCTCCGCTTCGTGTAGCTTAGGAGGATATCCCGGCACTCCTCGTGCGTGTAGCGGGAGACGCGGATGCCCAGCTCCCGGAGCAACCGAGACGGGTGGGACAAGGACGGCCCCGCCTTTGACCCATCAGTTCGTAAACTCAGATCGGACTTGTTTAGATCCGCACAACTAAAATTTGTAGCTACTTAAAATTTCAAAGCAAAACTTTAGCTAGCTAAAAGTTTCTCTGGTTAAACTTCAGGTATGGTGCTTGGATATTTCAGCTAAATTTTAACTAACTTTAGATGGATTAAAACAATGAAACTTTAATTTGTCTTTTAGTTGGGCCCCTAGCAGCTAAATTTAACCCGCTAAAGTTTAGCTGGTGAATCAGGTATGACTCATATGTAATCTTCATCACTAAATTGATGTCCTCGCATTTTTCATGAAGCGATGAACCATAGCATCATTCGTGTCTTTCATTATCTCTCTGCATACATAAGAACATTATCCCCATAATGCAATGTTTTAAAAGATTTATCACATCCATACACATAACACATGTATTGCTATATTTGTTAAAACTTATTTTAGCTACATTGTTATTATTGTTATATAGCCCATAGATCATGTATGTGGCCAATCTTATGTTCATATTGCACTTGGTCAATTTTAAGAGTTAATGATATTTTTTTTTGGCACACAAGCTTTGCCACCAAAATTGACAAGTTGTGCGCAATATGGAAATACAAGGATGTCAGATATTGCATACCAGATGGTTCAGTTTTTGAAAAGCTCCAAATCAACGATTGAATTCCACCATTGTGTTGCTCTGTCGAGAAGATCAAAATGCATATGTGGAACGCACAATTTAGAATCGAGCGAGAGAAAATAATCTATTTAGATATGAAACTAAGATGGTGGTAGGTGTGTTGTTATCTCTACCGACTACCGCAAAACGGTTATGCAATTCTAAACTTCTAATTCTATCAATTAGCGTAGCAACTGAGCTTTAGTTACACATTTAGATAAATTATTTTGTTGCTGGTTTGATTAGATTCAAATTAGAAACTATAGTTTAGAAGTAGATTTTAAGTTGTTTAATTCACACCCGCTCTATTAGGCGACGTGCGAGTGCTCACGAGCCCGCCATCTGCTGTGCGGGAGCTCGCCGCCCCGCTGCCCAGAACTCACAACCCTGCCTAGCGTCGCGCAAGAGCCCACCGCACTATGCTGTTTGCTGCTGATCTCTGGCAGTGCCCCCACGTCAACCGGCCGTGCTGGCTTCCGCGAGCATAAAGACTGTAACCGCCGGGATGGAGGTTGGGTCCGAGGAGAAAGGCGTCTTTTTTCATTTTGCCCCTGGATCTTTTAAAGATTACATATTCGTGGGAGACTAGCTCTACGGTGGAATGGTACATCTGAAGCTGGCTCTGAATCTGTTTTTTCATAGCTAAAGCTCTACCATACAGCCATACAGGTCCTAAGTATTTAGTGCTACAAGCTTGTTTGGTAGAGCTTATCAAGCTCCATTTCGCATATGTGTTAGAAAGTGTTTGGTATAACCTTTTCTAGATTCAGCCCAGAATCTACTCTAATAGCTCTGTCAAACAAACCCTTCTGCACTTCTGAGAGGGAAATCACAGAAACTGTTTTTTCATTAACAGAAACTGTCTAATATTGGACAAAACACACACAAAATCCATGTATCGCATAACAGCAGTGAAAGCGCCCAGTCTGAGACAATGTCATAAGGGTAATGAAATATAGCCATCTAGTATGTGTTTTATCTAAATTAACTGCCCTATAGCTACAATATACAAAGAGACATTAGTAGTATGGTGATTCATGCGCCCATATATATTCTATACATTTCCCCTAGGAACTACCAAGCAATTAGTCCTGGAGCTCATTCCATCCCCTAGTATCGCTTGAGCTGGTTGCAGCTGCGGCTGCAGCAGTTCAAGCTACAGTGGTTTGCAGTTCAAAAACTGCAGCCACAGCCGCAGTCGAAGCTGCAGGGGACAGGGATGCCAGTGGAACTATGTTCTTCCCGTTCCACAGCTTCCACCACGGCTTCATAAAGCTTTGTCCAGGAGCAGCCATCACCTGTCCCAACCACATTCCAAAACGTTAAATTGGGGCTCGGTGTGGCGACTACCATGTCAGCAATGCTGCCCACTTTCGCTACTGATCGTGGGAAGTCCAATGCCAAGTTGTCGACTTTGTGCTCGTAAATTTTCCCGTTCCTGTCAACCTTGTATCTTGACGTCCCACTGAAGCAGCCATATGATTCCCATGGGACACGTGGAGTGCCCCACAGCTCCCATCGGACAACTATTGAAGTCTCTGTCAGTTGCCAAATGCGTGATACATCAAGCCCAATTTCTCTGAATAGTAGGCGCCCGTGGAATCTAAGTGCCCAGAAGATAGTCTTGTAGTTGTCAATCCCATGAAAAGTGTTTAGTGGGTCGACAAATGTGATGTCTTCACTGCAATAGATGTAAAAAATATTTTATTACATGAGTGTAGAAGCATGCCTACAAAGAATAAGTTTGCAAGAGACTGCAAAATTCAGGCCTAGTGTTCTTATCAGAGATAATTAATACGGAGTAGCAAACTGTTGATGATGACTTGCATATGCCTTTGTGCTGAACTTCGTTCTTTTGACAAAGAAAGGATTTTATTAATTCAAGATCATTACATAGAGTTGACACAATTACAATTATCTTGAACACACTTCTAACCTCTGCAAAAAGGACACAGCCAAAGACAACTCTAATGGCTCTCAATCCTAAGACTAGATCGCCACCCATGTGCTGAATTTGTCATTGTAAAAAACTAGTGTGCCATATAAGTCTGTAATTGTTTTCAGTGTTAGGTTGGTGTCTATTCAGCTCTGGCCAGTAAGCTATGGCTTAACAGCACTTGTAAAACTTCTTTACTCTTAATGAAAAACGTGCCTTGATAGACGGTTATGAAAAAAATGATGGCTCTTGCATCTCATTGCCCTATAACAGCCTAGTCTTACAACCAAGCAATAAACTTGTTGCTCATCTTTTGATTCTCAGTTCCCAATAATGCATACAACAAATTATCAGTTCTACTAACCTAGGTGAAATAAGCAAACAATTAGTGTACTTCATTTCTAGAACCATGACTGGCATCACTAAAAAATCATCATTATGTTTCATGATGGCCACTACTCATATGTTTATGTAAACACCAAGTGATCATTAGCTGCTCAATTTCTATGTTTGACCTTAATCCCCCCCTCCCCCGCGAAATACCAAACTAGAATTAGCAGCACGGAAACTTCTACATGATCAGCAATTAGCATACTAGTCCAACTGAATCCAATTCATACAATAATCACGATCGATTCTCAAAGGCCTAACCCAAAATTAACTGAAATATAGCAACACAAAAGGGAAAATGGCTCTTTTTACCCACCGGTAGATATCGTAGTTGGGTTCCCGGACGAAGACGTCGGGCAGGTCGTCCCGCAGCGTGCGCACCGCCGTCCCGAGGTTGAGGTAAAAATCCGACCTTTGCGAATCCCCGCCGCCCTTGCCCCGGTTCTTGGTCGCCGTAGACTTGGCCGCCGGCCGGCTGCCTGCTCCGATGCGCTAAGAAGGAGCAGGAGACTGAGGTGGCCCGGGGCCGCGACCTGCGCCGCGCCAGAGCCGGAGACGGAGCCTTGGATCTTGCCGCCGCCGTGGCCCGGCTGGGCGAGCTGGGGCTTGAGGAGGGGACTCGGGGGCAACTTGCAGGACGGCGTTGTGAGCTTGGGAAGGAGGAACGCCATAGCTCCCTGCTTCTTGCTTCCTTGCTCTTCAATTTCTCTGGTCTCCTCTGCTTCGTCTACAAGGCTCGGTGTCCCATGGAGAATCTTCCAAATCCAATGGGGGATGCGTTCTTGGGAGCTTGCGTTCGTGTGTATAGAGAAGGGGAAGGGGATTTGAGTGGCTCTGAAAGCTGCAGCGAAGCCTGTGGGAGCTGTGGGAGGAAAGATTGTGAGTTGTCCTGAGTCACTGGTCCGACGTGGTGTAGTCTGGTTTTTCTTCCTTCTTTTCCATATTCCGTTGCTAGCAAGCTGTTTCAATCCTTCATTCTTCAGCAGTTATCGTATGAGAAGTAGGTAAAATATGGGAAAGACGACCAAGGCACTCAAAGAAAGAAGGGAAAGAAAGATGATAATAAACATGCTATAAAAAGAGCAGTATTGCTTATAAAGGTCATGGTAATAGTTACTCTTTACAAGATGAACGCCCTTTCCCTTTTTTTAGCCTGTTCGTTTGGCTGAAAAGCCGGCAGAAAGTTGACGCTGTTTTCGGCTGTTTTGTTGTGAGATAAAAACACTATACCGTGGCTGATAAGCCAAGCGAACAGGGCTTTTCTTTCTCCCACACATCTTTCATCCCCCACCCTGCCTCCTCCTCTAAAGCCACTGGTCACTGGTTACCTCGTTGCCGGCCACACCGTCCATCTTCTGCCCCCACTGCTCCAGCCCGCTCTCCTTTAATCTCACCGAAGCTCATTGGTGTCGTCCTTGTCCTCGCCCCCCCCCCTCCTCCATTACTGGTGAGCGGCGGCGAGCCGCTGCTGCCCACCCTAACCACAGGGTAGGTTGACGATACGCGATGCCCTCGCCCCTACCTGGCCCAACCGCCTTCATCGATGCCAGGGCCCCTAAACCATACAGTTGCCATCCCGCCACATGTCCAGCCTGTCTCCTCCCGAACCCCCTTCTAAGCCCGTCAAAGTTGGAGAAAAAGAGGTCATCGGAACCCTAACTCCGCCATCGTCTTCTTTCTCTTCGGTGAGGCGTGGGCACGTGGGAGAGGGAGAGGGAGAGTGAGAGGGAGGCCACATGGGAGGGCATTACCGGTCGTGACAAAGTGAGACCATCATGTATTAACATTTGCGAAATCATAGATGGCTGCCCATGCCCTCCTGAGGGAGGCACCACCATGGACTATTACCTGTATCTTCACATCTTCTCCTAGAGTACATGTTAGCATAAAGAGTCTTCTGAACAGAGTTATTAATGACTTCATCTACCAAAAGTAGAAGCAATGTTTGCAGTGCACATAGTGAGGGAAGGTAGATCTCAAGAAATAAATCTGAATACTTGTATCAGATCCATCCAAGGAAATAAAGTTGTATGCTTGTACGTTAGACCGAGTTGCATGCATTGGGAGTTTTATGAGTTCTATTCTACTCCTTTTGGCTGAAGCCAATAAACTAGTTAGTCTGTAACATGGGTGAAACCCTAAGGCCCAAATCTTAGCCTCGTATATGGTGAAAATCTCATTGGCTAGTGCCTCCACGTTCTTACATAAACATCATCATCTCATTTTTATGTGGGTATTTAATTTAAGGAACGATGAGTTCATCAAATGGTTTTGTTTTCTTAATGTCTTTGTACTAGCCTAGTTCGTCTAATATATGAGTGGGAAGATGATAGTTCATTGAGTATCGGTCTAGATTCAGCTAGAATGTGCTATTTAAGTTCATGGAAGATGAGATAAACTTAGAAGATAGCCTACTCTTGACTCTCGAGGATACCAGGTGCGACTTCCGTTTATAGTTAAGAGCTCACATCTTCTTTTGTTTGTAGGATCAGTTTTGCCGGGCTTCGGGTCGTTTTAAAGCGAGCTCTTCTAGTGTAGGTTTTTTAGTGAAACTATAACACTTTGTAATTTTTTTTTGATAAAATGGCTTCAGAGATTATTTTTAAGAGGAACCAATAGAAACTATTTCTAAGAGACCATAATCAAACTACAATTCTCTAGTTTGAGATTCTCTAAGATTTAACCTCAACTTTTTATTTTTCAACCTGAAGACTTTTTTTTTTTACAACACAACCTGAAGACTTGAAATCCAGCTAGGAGGATTACTAGAAAAACTTGGAAGTTTCGATGCAAAATGAAGAAAAGGGTAATGATATGGAATGATTTTATTGAATATGTTCAACTCCTGACTTTCACTTCATGCATCCCGATTCTCAAACATGCCCCTTTCGGTACCTTTGGAAACAAAAATTAATTACTCGATCAATTAATTATCATCTGAACAAATTAAAACACTATGCTCGCTGAGAAATATATAGCACACGCTGTACTCTTCTTTTCGGTATGCTTTCTTAGGGCATCATAGATCACGACCGATCGGCACAAGCGAGAAAGCTTCACGGGACGGGTTCTTCCTCCTATGTTCTCAGGTTCTGAAGGGTCAACGCACAAGAGCTCCGGTGCAACAACACAAAAGCAGCAGCCTGCTTAGCTTGTTTCTACAGCATTACATGACAGGCGCACATCTGCTTAACTGCTTATGAGTTATGAGTTTAATACCACACAACATTCCTATTTTTACCCCGGCAGAAAGTCAGACTACACCATACTAGGTTTTTTTCTGGCCAGTGGCCAGATCTTCTCTAGTTGCAATTCACTTAGAGGTGATGTGTTATTGAAGTGAATTGCAACGTCTAGACTGCATATCATATTCCCATGTTCATGGGATCCATGCCTGGTTGAGGAGCTCCTCCCATGCCTCCACCTGTCACATTGTGCAGGAGCTGTTGGAGCCAGCGCCTTGTCGCTGGATCATCCTGTTGCAGTAAGTTGGTATATTTAGTATTTATTCAAAACATTTAATTTTGCAGGCATTTGTTAGGGAAGATTGCAATATTGAATTGCTAATAGCTGATGTAAGAGCGTGGCTCACCCTAAGACAGTTATTGAATGTCCCATCTTTGAGCATGTCTGGAAGGCAGCTCTGCAATGCAGCACAGGCCCTGCATAGAAAGGGAAAGTTAAACAGATTGCATATATTGTTGGGGCACATGTGTAAAATAACTTCGCAGAATATGAATAATAGCACAGACCTAGGGTTGTCTGACAGCCTGAGGTAACAACGAATGATGTGCTTCAGCAGCCTTGTGGAGGGCTGATCAGCAAGTGAAACAACCATGTTTGCTAAAACACTGCCTACAGCAAAGAAACGCTCAGCAGTGGCACAAATGTAGCGCAGCCCAACATCATCTAGAAGAATCTTTTGGACAATGAAAGTTGCCACCTGCATAAACAACAAACCTTTTCAGTCCCAAGCAAGCATGTGTGCTTGAAGTTTGTTGGTTCTTGACGAAATACATCAAGAGCCCCCACCGATACACATGGACATGAAAGTGAAACTTGATGTGATCTATGTTTCAATACATGATACTATGAAAATTTAACAATTCACATCTGATCTTAATTTAGATATTGATCTAGATCTAAGGTATTATGCAAATGTACATGAAAACATTCGAACACAATAAAAAAGAGAATAAATAACCCGACACCAAGGACCTGTTGCTAGCCACTCACATATACATATTTAGCTAAGTTAGTGACTGAGGGCTACAAATTTAGGTGAACAAGAGCTTGTGAGGTCCAAGAGACATACTGCAGCCTTAAAATTCAACACCAATCACAACCACCAAAAGAAGCTTAGCCCCCCCCCCCCCACCCCAACACACACACACACACAAAAAAAAAAAAAGAGCTTGTATTCAAATATGCATCAGTGAGGGCCCTGAAACGACCATGGATCACCATAATGGTATGTTCTAGTGATAAAACTAGGACAGTCGCTGAATGGCAAAAGGCCAAACAGTTTTTTAGGCTCCTTGTATGAGTCACCTTTTAGGCTTATTAATTGTACAAAGTTAGGTTTATCAGAGAGAAGGCTGGTACAGGCCAAGAATATTCTAGAGATAACTGATGGTAGCAAAGTAGTATTGCACCAGATAAACTTCAGATGACAAAATACATACTAAAAAACCTATTACCCCTTTGCCAGTATTAAGCAGAAGAGATAAAATGCTGAAATTTGAATGAGAATAGATGGCTGGCTACATACAGTTTTGGATAGCTCACTACCCATCTCCATGGTTCGCAAGCACAGAGGGATTATTTCAGTTTGCAGTAAAAAACTGATGACTTCAGTATCGTCAACCTGCATTATTACCAAAATAAAAAGAGAAAATTTTCATTTACAGAAATGGAGTGAGAACTTTTTTTCTCGAACACCAGAAGAGATGTGTATCTTTGTATTAAGAAGAAAAAGGGGTAAGAGCCCTTACAACACACACCGACACTCCTAAGCAAGTACGTACTGATTATATCATTATTATGTATTTTTGAAAAAAAATGAAGGGAATGGCCCAAAAGGTAGCATATATGTTGTTACTGCTGCATGATAAATTGACAATAAAAGAACGTCTCAATGCAACAAATAACAAAGCTGCTATTTTGTCTTGTAATTTGTCTCAAGTAACAATGTAGCTATCACGCTATGCTCAGATTCTCCGTGATCAATTTGATTATTTAATTAAACTGATGGCAAATGCACTAAGTGTTAAATGCATTGTATTGTGCTAATTACATAGAGCACAAGAGAACTGCATGAATCTTCACTGATAATTGTATTGAAAAATTAGCATATCTACTTATCAGATAGCATGAACCTAGGTACTCAAATAATGAAAAATTACCTTTACAAGAGCACCAATGACCCCCAAGCTAGTAAGCCTTAGGTACTCAAAAGGTCTCGTTTTGCTGGTAGTGTTGAGGAATGGGTACAGGTACAGTGGAATATGAGCTGAAAAGAATTTAAATTTTGTCAATAATAGTTATCATATACATAGCTGAGACAATGAGGAAGGGAGGCAGGAGGTAGGTTTAATAATACACCATTTCCGTGCATTTAAACAATATTATGCAAGGGCATGGCTTGTTACCATTTAAGAAAAGGATCCTGGTCTCAGGGTGTGATGCAACACACTGCAATAGTTAATGAAATCGATAAAAAAAAGTTAAACACAAAGGTATGACATAAACCTAAACGTATACCCTTACAGTAGCAGCAAACAGAAGCCAAAACATTGAGCTATGATCCTGTTAGTTGAAAAAGCGCACCTGCAGAAGTGCAAGAGCATTGCAAACTCGGTTTGATGCGCCAGGTGACAGTGTGGGGGGTGAGAGTGACGGGTAAATAGATATAATCTCCTGCATATGTTTCCAGGTCACCAAGCATAACAAGTTAAAAAGACTGGGTTAAACCAGAAATAAGTTGAACTACTTATGCCCACCAATGCAATGCTGTTCTATTAAAATGGCTCACGATAACAGATTGAGGGACACAACAAAGAGCGCTCCACAACAAAAGGTGTAAAGTATCCTCAAACCTAGCTATTAGTCCTTTGTCATTACAAGTATTAATATCATATATATTGAAGGGCCAGGAACTACGCATACCTGGAGTAGTGCAGCAATTGTGCCAAACGAGTGCCAAAGCAGTGGGGCAAGGTCTTGAAAAATCTCCCTTTTCTGAAAAGTGGATACATTTAGATATCAAGTAGTTATGCCTTGCAAAATGCTATTTCATATTGACGACTGAACATACAAATATACAATCATTTAATTTCAGTTTCAAGAACAAAATGGTACTCCAGACTCATCTGGGCATCCATTCATAGTCTAACAACTAAGCTACTAATTTTGCAACAGCAACATAAGGTTTATGGATGTACGGATAAGCTAATCAAAGCAAGCTCATTCAATAATCAATAAATAAATGAATGTGCCCCATAAGGAAATCTCGAATGACTGCTGCCCAAGATACTGCTTACAAGCTGAGACCATGATGAAAATTCAAGACATACAGCTAAAATTGAGGTCTTTTAACCAAGTAAGCAATCAGAAAATAATCAATGAGTGGAATAATTCTTACACCAAATCACTAATAAACAAGGATAATCAATACGACAAAATAGCATAACGTAACTAGGGCAACAAAACAGCATAACGTATCTAGGGCGACAAAACAGCATAACGTATCTAGGGCTACAAAACAGCACAAGTGTAACTAGGCCGACAAAACTGGATAATGTCACAAGGGCCACATAATGTCCTAAAAGCTTCCCGGAGTTGGGCAGCTGTACACGTGTTGGATAACAAGTGGAATCTGGCAAGTCCAATAGTATTTTGCCAATTCATAATCTGGCACCTGAGTTTGACTCCACCGACACCCGTAACGGAGTAACACTAAGAGCAGCAGTTACTCGGACAGCCATGTCCTGCAAATCCTGTCCGATTCAGACAGCCATACACGTGTCAGATACGGACAGGTATTTAGTAATGTCAAATTTTTTGCCAAGTCGGACATCTGGATATGAGTATGGCTCTACCCTAGATTGTAACGGAGCAACACTAAGGGCGGCAGTTACTCGAACCTCTATTTCCTGAAAACATTGTCCGATTCGGACAGCCATACCCATTTTCAATTATGGGTTCATTTGGCAATGTCCAAAAGTGTTTTACCAAGTCGGACACCTGCACCTGAGTTTGACTCCAGCCACACCAGTGATGAAGTAACACTAGGCATGACCAGTTCCTTGAACACACCCATGTCCTAAAAACCTTTTGCAAATCCAGACAGCGTGAGCATGTCGGATTCCAAGTGATATCTAGCGGTGTCCGAAAAGGTTTTGCAAAGTCGAAGACCTGCAGCTGAGCATGACACAACCCTGCACGACCATAATTCACAAGCACAAATCTCACAAATCGAATTGCACAAAATTCCATCAACAATCAACAAGAGATAATTCACACACAAATCCAAGTGCTAACGTAGAGATCACTATGCGAAAATCATCCCCCCACGAGTGGGAGCTACAACAGCTGTGGAGGCAACCTTGGAGAGCTCAAGCAGCGCGTTCTCGCGCAGTTCAGGGTCGCAGAGCTCCAGGACCAGCTGCTCCGCCGACGCCATCTTCTTATCCTTGGCTACCTGGCCCGCGGCGGGGCCGCTGCTGCTACCAGCCATCGGAGAGGGGGACGGCGGCGAGACCCCGGCGAAGGAGGGAGGAATGTTAGCCATCTCAACTCAACTGCACAACTGCAACGAAACATCGATCACCACACGACTTATCCACAAATCTCCAACACAAAACGAATCGGTGGAAAAGAACCGGATGAATCGAATTCATAGGTCCCCAATCCGAGAAACCGATTGAATTCCAGGTGGATCTTCACTCCGCTGGACTTACCTCCGTGACTGCCGGCGCGGAGGCCAAGGCTGCTCGAACCCGAAATGGAAGCCACAACCAGTTCCACCCCGAACGACGTCACTTCAGCAAACCCACCGATGAGGTCTCTACAGGCGCCTCTAGCGGGCGAAAGAGGAGGAGGAGGAGGCAACGCCGACGGCGAGCCGGAGATATGCAGGCGACGGACAGGAGGGGAACGGAAGAGAGATCTCTTGTGGCCTTTGGCTTGCCAGCGGACGGATCAGATTAAGCGGCCAGTGGATCGGACAGTCTGGCGAAAACCCGGGGTCTGCACTGGCTCCATCGATGGCGTCACTGCGAACGGACGCTGTAGTAACTGAAAAATTAGCGGGCCAGGCCGACAGGAATATGGGCCGTAGAAGCATTAGGCCGTTTGGGCCAGGCTTCACATTTGCTCTGTAGTCTATAGGGCACATCGCGCGATAATGCAGGGGCTTTTCTGCAAATTTCGAGCCAACCCCTCTCGCTCCGCTATAAGTTATTCCCTAGGGTTTCCGCCGCGCCGCCACTTCCTTCCGAGTCTCAGCGCCGCCGCCGCTGCCGCTTCGCCGCTCGACGCCCACCGCGCAGCTATGGCGGAACAGGTAATGGTCTTTCTGTGCTACTTCCCGTGGACGGCCTCTGCTTGCCGCTCGACGTCACTCGCTCGGACCACTATGATATGCGATGCGCTTTTCGTTTAGATAAGGTTGTTTGTCCCTGATCTGGTCTGGTCCCTTGTGGTGATGCCTGCTGCTGCTAGTGTGTTTGGGTTTGTTGGGATCTATGTTTTCGATCTTATCGGCCGCTTATGGTAGCATATTTGTCAGCGTGTGGGGGGTTTGCAAATGGGTAAAATCTGGTCATGGTAGAATCTGGTGATGCATCCTTGGTCAACCATTTGTTGCGGATTTATAGTTCAGAACACAAGGACTTGACGGTGGTTTCAAGGTTTGAGTTGGGCTAGACGTGGTAGGGCTGTTTATTGACACTTGCAATCTCGCTTATCATTTTATAATGCTGCGGCTCTGCTAGTTGGTAATTATAGGGACGTGATTATTGTGGTACTTGGAATTGCAATTTGTGTGACCAACAATGAGTTTATGAGACATTGTGGTGTTAGCTTTATCGCTGCAGTTCCATTGTATGCGGTTTTAGCCTTTTAAGACTCCTAAATGTTCCTACGTTTCTTGGTTTAATGTGTTATTTTGACGTGATGCATTTGCAGCAGCAAGTATTGTCACTCTGGTTATTTCAGAGCACAACACTTGCTGCATTAGTAAGGGATTTGCCAAGTTTTTTATTTGTTAATGTGTATAAGCAATTCCAGTAGTTTCCAGCTAGTTGCAAGTAGTTCTAATGTTTTATATCTACCCGTTTGCAGACTGAGAAGGCTTACCTCAAGCAGCCAAAGGTTTTCCTCAGGTGAGAGCTTCTTGCCCTTTCCATGCTTTCTATTCTATGCTAGTAATATACATTTCGTGACTGTAGATTTCTTCTTAATTTTATAGCTCAAAGAAATCTGGCAAGGGTAAGAAGCCAGGCAAGGGAGGCAACCGCTTCTGGAAGAGCATTGGCCTTGGCTTCAAGACTCCCAGGGAAGCAATTGAAGGTATTCTTCGTCTGTAGCTCTATCTCCAAAGTCCTAGTGATTGAGGGCAGCCATTGTTATTTGAGATAATAAAGGTCAAATGGTTATCTATTTATACTCAAAAGAACTAGGGTTCTAAGTGCTTAGTGTAGCTCGAAATTTCAATCCGTCATTTTCAAACACCAACAAGTGATTACGTCATGCTCCATATAATATGATGTACGTTGTTTTAGATGGTGAAGGAGAACACTTCCTGTTCTGAGTTATTTTTTGTTCCTGCTTGGTATGTTTTTGTCTTAAATAATTAATAAATTGGTAGTGTAGCTCCAAATTTTATTTGCTATTTGGAAAACAATTAGGTTATGATCCCAAGAACTGGCACATGAAAACAATGCAATTAATAGTGATTTCTTGCATTTGTTAACACATCTTCAATATATGTTTGCCCACAGGGACCTACATTGACAAGAAATGCCCATTCACTGGAACTGTTTCTATCAGAGGCAGAATTATTGCTGGAACTTGTCACAGTGCTAAGATGAACAGAACCATCATTGTTCGCAGGAACTACCTCCACTTTGTTAAGAAATACCAGAGGTAAGTTTACTGTTATTGGAACTAGATTCTATGTTTTGTCTTCCAAGTGGCCTTCGTTGTTTCTAACATGAGTTACTCGTGGTTTGAAGGTATGAGAAGAGGCATTCCAACATTCCAGCTCACATCTCCCCGTGCTTCCGTGTGAAGGAAGGCGACCATGTTATCATTGGCCAGTGCAGGTAATACTTGTGTCCGATCACATGTTCCCTTTTGAGTCCAGCTTACCTTGTTTGTCAAGATCAATAAAATGGGCTGCATATCCTTCTACATTCAATGTTGAAGCGAAACTACCACCATATTGAACATACTAAATGTTTTCAGTTTCGTTGATCATATGCATGGACAAACCTGATTCTTTGCTGAAGCATATGTTTCTTTACTGTGAACAGGCCCCTGTCAAAAACTGTGAGGTTCAATGTTGTTAAAGTCATTCCAGCTGGATCCGCCGCCGCCGGCAAGAAGGCTTTCACCGCAGCCTGAGTTTAGACTGTTCCATGAGTAGTCTATAGTGCCGTTTTTGTTCAAAAAAATCTCTGCTAGGCTGGTGCTTTTCGTCTATGGTTTGGATATTGTTCCCATCTCAATGAAGTCCCATCATCTGAACATGTTACTATTTATTGTACCTTGTCGTGCAAAGTTTTGCTAAGATCTGTATTGTTTCATGTCTGCTGATGTGTCTGGGCTGTGTTCTTATGCTTTGCCCTATGTTGCCCCATTGTTATGCTTCAACTTGCATTCATCAGTCTAGCAAGTATTGGCAATCTCTAACTGCTGAAGTAGAGCTTAGGCCGTAAAAGTTATTGGAATTCTTCCTGGCATTTTTTCGTCATATTTACGTTGCATGCTGTCTGATATTGATATGGTGCAGTGCAGCTAATGGTTAATTGGTCAGTTGACGTGATCATCTGTCCCCGCCATATTATGGAAATTAGTCTTAGTCACTTGCCTGTGAGATTTAACATAAATTTGAAGCTAAGGGCATGTTTGGCACGGTTTCATCGTGGGGCTTTGGCGGCAGCCGCCAGGGCTTCTCCATGAGGCTTTGGCTCCTCCGGAGAAGCC
Organism: Microstegium vimineum; assembly: GCA_022036555.1. Classification (NCBI taxonomy): domain Eukaryota; kingdom Viridiplantae; phylum Streptophyta; class Magnoliopsida; order Poales; family Poaceae; genus Microstegium; species Microstegium vimineum. The sequence goes on along the minus strand of CM039131.1, from coordinate 49,901,045 downwards.
TTTTCAAGGGCCTGTTTGCTATGGTATCGGTGTTTTATGGAGAAGGGCCTTTGTGGCATGATTGCTAAGGCCCTGTTTGGGAGAGAAGCTTCTCTGAAGAGAAATCACTCTCACCCAGCCAAACGGCTAAAGGTGGGGATCAGTAGACGGCTAAAGGTGTGGATCAGTAGAGAATCACTCCTCTATTTACACTATAAGGTGGGAACTAAAAAAAACCTGCTTCACCCTGAGAATCAATTCCTATCAGCTCTCTGTCTCGCTCCCTCGTAGGAATCCAAAGGAATCAGTCCATCAGAGAATCAAGTAGCAGAGCCGAAGAATCATGGACTGAAGCTCTACCAAACGGGGCCTATCTGTTTTCTGGAGATGCCTGCCAAATAATTTTAATGGAGCTGTTTTTTCAGTATAAAAAGCAGATGAGTCAGTCTCCTCTGAACGGTTCCTGCTTGTCAAGGGGAGTCTTGCTAAGAGCATCTCCAAGAGCCTTTGTAAAATATACTCTCTAAATCATCATTTAGAGAGTCATTTAAGTAAAAATCGTTTTCTATATTTTTATACTCTCCAACAGCTTTTCTATATCTCATGCGCAGTCTAGAGAATCATTCTCGTCTTCTATATTTGGCTAACGAAAAAACCGAAATAGAAGATAGCTATATTTGCATAACCATTTACAAAAGCTGTTGGAATGTATTTTTTTCAACTAAATCTCTAATCCTAGCATTTAGGAACAATATAGCAAGTCTCTTGAAAATGCTCTAAGCATAAAAACTTTTGCCCTTTTTTCAAGAAGTTGAAGGCACGCACCCTGTCTTAAGGACGAACCGCAGATGTGAATAGCGATTCTAGTTTCGAGAAATGCGATTACCTTACCAAGTCTTCAGTTTTGAGAAATGCAAACATGGGTATAAACAAATCTTACACTTGCTCTTTATCTTAACAGTTGGGACTTGGGATCAAAGAAGGTTGCATATGAGGTCTGCACAGTATCTGATATCAGACAGTGTAAATGTGATCCGAAATGGCAACTGGTAGTTTCTTTACTAACATTGGGCCAGAATTGGATTGGGAATCATGCTAGTGTGGTTCTTAGGTGTGATAACCGATACAGAGGAAACACCATTGTACAAGTGTACCTGTTATTGCTAAATGATTGAAGATATGGAAATGAACATTGCTTGACTATTGTTTGGCTGATAAGCCACGGCTGATGCTGTTTTGGCTGTTTTTCTGTGAGACAAAAACATTGTTTCGGTGGCTGATAAGCCAAGCGAACAGGGCCCCGTGGTTTTTTAATCGCATTGAGGAGTTTTTTAACACGTAAATCAGTGTTGGTAGGTATATTACTTTGAGCACTTGTTGATTTTCTTTCTCTCGTCTGAATCTTTCTTGCACTGGTGAGTGAAAATGGAAATTCATAATTTGCTGATAAATAATAGAGGATTTGAAGATACACCAACCAATATCGAGGTTCATGGAGTCACTTCAGGCATCGGGTTACACTAGATCACTGCATATTTCTTTGGTCTGTATCCTTCCTTATTTCCTTTCATTTTCTTTCTATCCTTGAGTTTTCATCATTTATATGTAGGGTCTTCCATGCTGTTGTTTCAGAGAAATAAAAAAGGTAAAATAATTGACCTTCCATTTCTATTGGACTTTCAGAGCTGATATAGCTGAAGGTACAGCTTCCTAAACTAATGTGAGAATGAGCTCGCAAAAAAAAAATATGTGAGAATGAAGCTACTGTCTACTGATATCTCTGATGGTACAGCTTCCTAAACTGTCATGTGAGAATGAAGCTTCATGGTTCTTCTGTACATTTGTACATCTGTACACCTATACCTTGCCCAGAACAGGCCTAGAGCAGACGCATATACATTTCTGAGATAGATTTGAAAAAGAGTAAGGAAAAAGTGTTTATCTCGATCAGTAAGCAAGACCATTTGTACGTGCCAATCTGCCATGTGCCGTTCTCTCATACACTTTGTGCAACTTGCGGATCAGCCTATCAAATTTGGCGACACGAAATCTTCGTTGGTGACCGTGGCCCGTGACCTGCTTGGACGAAGTGATATCCTGCAGGTTCCGTGCAAGACCGCCTCAACTGCACAGTCTGCACATACGTCGATGCGTGCGAATGGCCAGAATCGGCTAATAAGTTGGCTGATATTTGGCTATTTTATTGTGAGAGAAACACCGACCGATAGACATTTCAAAGGCTTCACTGATTCCACAGGGACTCGAAACGATCTACAGAGGAGCAACGCAGGATTACCAAAAATGGCACTGCAAGGAGATGGGGAGAAAACTCAAGATGAATTCGGAGTTCGAGATGCTACATTACAACACGCATAGAACATACAAGTACACAACAACCTGCCACCATGCCATCCACATCATCTCACGCCGAGATAGGAAACACGCACATCGTGCAATCCTTTCCGTTCGTTTTACAGTCACACAGCTGCTGCTACCATGAACAGGCCTACCTAAAACGATATCTCACTCGGCGCATGGAATGTCCGCCCACGGCAGATTGCTTCAAGGTTCTCTCCGGAGTAGGAGGAAAGCGGAGAAACTTCGACACCTAGGAGTGGAAAGCAAGAAAACATCATCAGAGAAACGATACAGGCACAAGTCAATGTTGTTTCCATGTTCGCTATGAGTGCTTAATCACCAACATGGCAAATTACCTGTCATATACAAGGGCACAGAATGTGTCAAGAAGCCACCAGCGGCGACTACCCATCTGCTATGGAGGCGGAGCAGCATGAGCTTCGAGCTATCAGGGGTGTCATATGTGGCGCCATTGGCATTCTTTACTGGTGCGAATTCCTCCTCCCGCATGACCTGAATTTTAACAGAAATGCACAGGTAAGCTTTTTCTTGCTCTTGATGAGAAACAAAACTAAGGCAATATGTGAAAGATGATTAGATAAAAATTCTAACCTCAAAAAGTGCCGTGGATGGAGAATAAGTGAAAGCATCGAATATAAACTGTTCAAGCTTCAGGCCTGTTGTAAACCCATGGATGGAAGGAATCTTCTTCTCAGCTAGATGATATCTGGTCACAAGATATCCCAATGTCAGGTGCTAGTGCTACAACTATATAATATAATGTAGCATCGGACATGATCCTTGCAGGTAAAATTACTTCCCATGATGTCTTACACATTACTAATAAAAGGCCACAAATAAGAGTTCTATAAAATATCATGTGCTTTAAGTCTGGCAGTCTCTCATGAAAGAGTTAAAAACCCATCATTTGGAATTAGATAACAAATGTGGTTGCCTACTCTATGGTTGAAGGCTGACTTGCAAAATTTTGAAAGAAGGCAAACTAGAGAATACTCACACACTGTCCTTTTCAAGGCTGTTTGCCACTTGATTCAAAAAGTCCAGAGTGAACATGTGCAGGCAGATCTATACAAAAGGGGGGAAAAAGATAATTTGCAACTGTTACACTTTGGACGGAGGAAGCACGAAAGAGAATGAGAAGTGAAGGATAGAATCATACATTGCTCCAACAATAGCGAAGTCGCCCTGTTGATTGATTAATTTCAGTTGTCATAGCTGCATCCATTTCACTGTACTCAACCACCGAGAGAGGTCCACCACGACCTCGTTGAACAAATACCCCAACATTCTCTTGTGGATAAGCCTGTTGAGTATTCAATTCATCAATGAGGTGCATTGCTATGGCAATGGTAGCCCACCAGTTTGAAGCATGAGATTGGACTGTACCTTCCTAACCACTTTGGCGGCAGAAGATACACTTTTGTCAATGAAGTACCCTAAGAATGTAGGATCTGCAACTCGAACCTATAAACATGGCACTAGTCAGAAAAAAGAAAAGGAAAACAAAACACAAGGATTTATCTCAAAACATATGTCCTCACCAGTGCGTTGTCAACTCCGTAGCAATCTACATATTTCACACCCCGTGCAGCCATATCTTCCAACAACTTTTTGGACTTCAGCGCTGTGAGATGTTAGGATAGCCAAATTAATCATCTAACAGGACTGTTTAGTAAATGATGCGATTGAAGTTGCATTTTTTTATGGGGATTACCAGCATAAACTCCACCATTGCCATCAGGAGCCTTTGCTACCTGGTTTTAAGCACAACAAAAACAACAAGAATGTCACAACTTAGCATTGGAAAATAGTCAGTATAAAAAAAAGTTTGTAAAATGAAATCTGGATTCAACAATTGGAGTCCACGAGTCAAACTTGTAGATCAAAGAAGAGTTTAGAAGTTGAAGAAGATTGTACCCTATATGGTGTCTCCATAATAAATCTACCATCAGCAGAAACGCATGGAAATGTGCCTTGTTGGAAAAATGTCACCTGCCAAGAAAAGGTTTAAGCCTAATCAGGAAACAAATCTCTTACTAATGAATTGGGAGTCTTGTGCGTTTTGTTGAAATACGATGGCTTATTTAGCATGGCAAATAATTTTTAGTAGCACTTACTTGGTCAGGGTCCAAGCCAAAATATCTACGGGTTTCAAAGAATTTGCGAGTGGCAGCATCTGTAAAGGGGCTTGTCATTACATACCAGTGGATCAGCACAGTGTTACTTGGACCTGCAAGTTATTATCAATTTGAGTGTGATAATCTGAAGTGAAGAAAAGATAAATAACTCGAAATATGATGGATTAAAAACTATTACTTTCACTAGATTGACCAGCCAGCTTTTGAACACACAAAATACGTTCAGCTTGGAGTTGGAAAAGTGACTTTCCAGATGGAAGTCCAATATCTGAGGCAAAAAAAAAAGCAAGTTATGTTATCCATCATACAAAATGGGGCATTACATTTTAGGAGAATGCCAATTACACCATAAATAAGGAGGCAAATACAACTTTTGCCATTTTGATAAAATTCTACGGCATAGATAGATGCCAAATAGACAACATGGGAAATATAGTGGTCATCATTGACCAAAAAATATGTTACATATGAAGCAAGAAATAATTCACAGCAGCAATAGCATGCATCTCTGTGGTTCCAAAACAGGAAAAGAAAACCCATAACACTGCACATGTGAGATATGAAGCTAAGTATTAACATACAACGGTTCAGATTAAAGCAACTTACTGAAACATCCCTTAGGATCTGAGCTTCCCAGTCGAGTACCCTGCGTGCACCATTAGGAGAAATACCATGTACCCATTATTTCCCAATTCAGTGCATATGTATATATATACCAGACACTAGACAGCAGAAGACTTCTCAGAATTCAGAGTACCTGACCACCGGCCAAAAGGACAACGGCCAGCTTCCCTTCCGAGATGGCTTTCAGCCCCTTCTTCCACCATCTTTCTTTGTCCTCAGGAGACCTATCCTCCACCTTTGAGACACTAGATTCCGGCACGGGCTCGACAGCAGGCAATGGGATGCCTGTGATTGGAATGAACACCACATAAGGATGCCAGTTAAAGATTCACGTGACATAGAGTTATACATTGGAGCAACGAATATTCGTTCACCTCTCACCTTGTGATCCAAGGGAGCGCCGGATGATCCGATCGATCCTTGAAAGGTCTAGACTCTGAAGAATACAGCACAGAATGTGATTCAGCAACTGTCAGAGTGGTAAGATGAAAGAAGAAAAATGCAAACAGTTCAAGGACATTGGTGGAACTGGGAATTCTCCAGAAACACATATAAAAACTATTAGTACGACGAATCATCTTATCCAAAAAGGTATTAACTTTACTGCTTGAAACCAAATCAATAAAACATCCCTGAAGAATTCCAGCTTAGAACGAAATCTATATGCATGAACTCCAACGCAGAGCCAAGCCGTTATGCAGAATTCGTACCCCGTAATAAAAAAAGGTTTATGAAGAAATAGTCCTTAACAGCTGGATAAAAAACAAACAACAGGAATCCTTGCCGTGGCGTCGACGAGGGGAGAAGAGTTCCACAACAACAACAACAAGGAATCAGAACAAGAACCGCACTGATAATTCCAACGCAAGAAGAGACCTTCCACGCGGCGGAATTCCAAGTAAAAACCAAATCTTTGCTGCGGTGCGGAACACGAAAGCCTGCGCATTGCTGCTCACCTCGATGTCCCGGACGAGGAGCTCCCGGTCCTCGGGCGAGAGATCGTCCCAGAGCGCGAAGGCGCCCTCCTGGCCATAGTCCTTCATCCTCTCGAGCATCGCCTGCGGCGGCGCGGCGCCCCACCTCCCCACCGGCCCCGGCGCCGACAGGCCGACCACCATCTCCTCCTTCATCCCTTCACCTCTCTGCTGCGCTCCGCTCCTCCTCACCGCCCGCAGCGCCCACCGCACAAGCAAGCAGCAGGACAGAGCAGGTAGTGGGAAATGAGAGAGAGGGAGAGAGAGAGAGGGGGGGATTAGAAAGAGAGGGAGAGGAGATCTGTGATTGGGCAATGATACTGGTTTGGCCAAAGATGCCAACTCGGACGACGGATTTGTTCTCGGATCGCCGTCGCCGGTGGGTGGGCCGGCCGCCTCCGCGCCCTCCGCCTGCGTGTTTATATACCGGGCGTGATCCCTATGCAAGTGTGCCTGTGTCAGTCTAATAACACTCTCACCCTCCTCCTCCCCCTGGATTAATTTGGACGCGAGCAGATTAAAGCGAACGCCGTTGGACTGTTCCTGCAAGAAATCTAACCCTGTCATCTTATGTGGAGGATATGGTTATATATTTGTCTAGGGTATTATTATAAACCCTCTCTAGTACAGTAGTACTGTACCAATCTGATTCATTTTCCGCAGGTTCAATTTCGCATTGCGGTGGATCTTCAGGAGAAGAATTCAGGCGGTTCTGTACTTCTGGCTTCACAACTATAGTAGTAAAATGTGCAGAATCCACGCAACGACCAAGGACTAAAAAGTTGCCTGTGCCTGCCCATTTCCTCCTCCTTTACTCTCAACTAAAAGATACGGAAAGAAATTGTCCCGCCAAGTTGTTTCACCTCCCTCTCCTCGCGAAAATCCCCGCGGCTTTCACCTTGTGTTACCGAGCGATAGCTGAGCCTGGCGCTCCTACGTCACCCCTCTCGTTGAAGTCATGCGCTCATCCCGCGCCGCCGGTCGCGCTATGGTGTCATTCCCTTACGAAAGTTCCGCTCCATTGCTCTCGCCTTCACCTGCAGCCACGGTCTCACAGACACGGACGTGAATGCACTCGTAGTCTCATCCTCGATCCTGAGTCTTGACTACTCTTGATCGAGGGAGCGGTGGCGATTCCTAAACCCTAGTGCCACCTTGAGTCTAGGAGAAATAGTAATTGGCAAATTTGGAGTTTTGCAAGCTGATGCTGCTCCCACCATATGGTGGAACGGTAAATGGATTGGTCAAGGGAATGCTAATTTGCAGGGACAACAAAGTTTGATGTAGAGAAACCCACAAGAGACATTAGTGTGGGGTGTGGGATGGCACAATCTTTTCACACGATGGCTGTGGATAGTCTTTGACGTGGGTTTAGTAGTTGAGATAAGTATACATGCATGCAAAAGCAATTTAAAGTAAATTCACGTGAGACTAAATTTGCGAACTTAGTAGGAATTGGCACATTTATTGTCTTATGTGACATGAATTTATTTATTTAATGTTGGTCGATTCCAATGTCAATTATAAGATATGGATGGATTCATGTACCAGGTGCATGTATGGAATAATAGGATTGATTCATTAATATCCATGTAATAATGTAGTCACAAAAAAAAATCCATGTAATAATGGAAATTGGCTACAAATAGAATAGAATTGAGACGTGGACGCGAATTATAATAATCATAGACGTTTTTTTTTTGTTTCCGTTACAACACACGGATATTTATCTAGTTCAAAAAAAAAACAAATGCCTGGCCATTTCAGGCCCCCTTATGTTTGTCTTTCTTAATCAGCTATTAATCACATGATACAACAAGGGTAAGCCATCACCTATCCACCCACCCAGCCCGCTGTTTGACTGACACGGAGGGTCATTAGAGGTCACCCAATCTGTGGCATTTGACAGGAGATTGCTAGAGGAGTAGCAACAGATGAGTCGAGATGGTGGAGTGGAGGCATGATGGAGAGCATGTGCCGTGCATGGAGTTCGCGGTAAATTTTCATTTTTGGATGCTTATGTGTACAGTATTGTACATGCATGCCACCTGATGATCTGCACGATACGAGCATGGACTGTGACTGCCTGACGACGCATCGGTCTGCACTCTGCAGCCCAGCGTCGTCTTCATGGCCGCACCTACCTCTCTTCTCCCCCAGTTGGGACTTCCGATCAGAATCAAATGACAGATGAGTAAACTCGCATGCATTCATGCTCGCGTCGCCCACGTCTGCATTTACATGACTGTCTGCCGAGCGCCAGCACCAGCAGTACAAAACTTGCATGATCCATCCATTCATATAGTCATGATGGACGATCAGTACTACTTGTCGTAGCTGTTCCATGCCAGTTCAATCCGTGGCCGACAGTATTTGCTTTTGTTTCTTTCCTCACATTTTTTTTTTGGCAAGCTTGGTCACGGACTCAGACAGTGAATGAAGAGATTATCAGATTAACCCCCAGCCCAGGTACTACATCACATCCATGAACATTTGACATTTCAATGAGTGATTATTGCACGCTGTAGCTTTTTATTTCAGGAAGTAGCGTGTCGACGATGCAACAGTTGTTGAGTACTACTACAGTACATGGAACTGAAGAAAAGGGGCCGGCAGATCATCTGCCTGCAGCAGATCACCGACACCAAGCTGCCTCCGGCTCTGCCGGGTGATGAAAAAGGCTTGCATTCCCATCCAAGCGAGTTCCTAGTTCCTACCTAGAGAAGGGCACCACTAATGGAGGCTAACACTACTAGTAGTTTCGATATAAATAAAGTGATCCACATAGATTAGTAAATGTTTAGGCTATTATGTACACAATGCAAACTACAACTACTTATGGCTCATAAAGTGATTTTTTCCTTTTATCATGTCACACATTTATTTTCTCTCCCTCTTCTTTTTAGAATGGACCATTTTCTCTCTCCTTAAACATATGTATCCTCACCAAAATAATATGACAAGTTTAGAGCACCTACTTTTTTTATCCGATCCTACATGTCACTTGAGGCTATAAACAAAAAAACATGCGTTGGGGAAGCCCGAAGAAGCATCACCTTCTGTCTTTTTTTCCCTTCTGGTAGATTTGATTGATCCACTAGGCAGTTATAGCTTTTACAGCTTCGCTTTTCACCCATCGTCTGTCGGTTGCCATCTTTAGATTTTGCTCTGGAGAAAGGTGCAGGCAGCAACAACAAAAACCTTAGCTTTTCTGTCACTCAACTCCAACAAAAATTGATGATGATGTCAAAACATGAACGAACACACGGATAGATAGTTTTTTTTTTTTAGAAAAAGAATTGTTTCGACCTCTGCGAAAGAAAGAAAGAAAGAAAGAAAACTGCCAATGTACATCAGCAACTGCAAGATGTGGTGTTAACTCACCACCAACCGTATCGGATTACCAACCCGATGGTTTTGGTTTGGTGACATGTCACTTGTACTCGAGCTAGCAGGCCATCATCAAGTGGCGAGGCCGCTGCTGGCTGGTGCTGAAAAGGAGACTAATCCAAGTCACCGGACGGCAGAACAGGAGAGATGGGTTTCAACCGCGCTGGCGAGCACAACCACCAGCCGGTAGTGCAGCAGACACGGAAAGATCAGTTCAGAGATCGGGCGATATGGGATCGCATTCGCATCAGATCAGACTGCCAAGCACAAGAAAAGTGCCAAACGATTTTGGTCATGGCTTCATGCTCTGCAGACACGCAAGCATATATGCCCCCAGCAGAGCCTCAGGAGGCCTGCATTCTTCTCATCTTCCCTCACACCGCTTCTATGTTAAGGACAAATCGGAGTACGTAGTAGTACCATTCATCGGTGTTCATCGTTATATTACAACTGATCAATCATGGACCACAAAATGCCAGATTTGCCCGGCTTATCATTGCCGATTTTAGGGGCAAAGCGTCCGTCCGGTTTCTTTCTGGTGCTCCTAATCGGAGGCTGTAGCGACCGCATGCACTGTGCTGTAGGGCGAAGGACACAGTGGCTCTGACTGACTCGTGAACTCATCACACTGCTGTTTTGTGATTGTGTCGTTCATTCGCTCGCTCATTCATACTAGGTCTGGAGTCGCTGTCGTGCGAAGGGAGGGCCTATCATAATCCTATGGTTGCAACAAACTTGACCTCCGAACTAGAGAACCTTGCTCTGGTTTAATTTGACATGATGTGTCCTACTCCTGGTTAGAATTCGGTTAGCATCTTTCTTTTAGGAAAAAAGCTGAAAGGAATGCATGCATGTGTGTTGATAGGCATGAGCTTGGTCTAACCACCTCCATCCATCCATGTTGGTCTTTTCTTTTCTAGTCTGAAATTTTGTCTAGAAGCTTTTAGATTTTTGTCTAGAAGCTTTTAGATTTTTGTCTAGAAGCCAGCGAAGCATGAAAGTTTTTATCCGATTCTTTTGAAACAATTCCATTCTTCATCATCCAAACTGTAGCTAATTCCATTCTTCTTACAACTGGTGGCCAGAGTTTTCGGTACTTCGCCTGATATTTTTGTTCTGAATGAGGCCAATTCTTCTTTTTCTTAAAAAAACAGCAAGGATGAGGCCAATTCTGCACTGCACAACAGCAGTTTACATGTCTCGAAAAAAATCTCCTGTCAATTGTTTCTGAAAAGCATCTGTTTTTGAAATATCTCCTGCCTATTGTTGGCCTGCCAGAAAACTATACGGAAAGCATTATATATATATGTATCGTGACAAAAAAAATTAAAATGGAAAATTGACGGCTGACCTAGAGCAACTAACAACAGACGTCCACTTGCTAGCAAAAGTCTTTTGGCTTTGCACATACCACGCGCATATATTATACCATATATCCAAAGAATATGCTCTTTGTTGGTGAGCCTTAGGATATCATTTTTTTTTTTGAATAAACAGCTTAGGATATCATTTCACCTTAATGATGTGAATTAGGCCACCATTATACTGTTAAAAGTTGCATCTCATCATAAGATGGCATGGGATCAGATCTCCAGGCCGAACCTTCAGTTTGTTATGGCATCTGCAGCTTCAGCGTAATAACCAATCATTGACCATCTTTGTATCTGCATACTCCAATTGGAGGCTCAGTCTGCTTTTGATTGCACTTTGCAGTAACCACAAGCTTTTTTACAGATGATAAAGCCCAGCACCACAAGACAGCCTGCATTATTAGAAGACCACCTCTCAAAGATTTCACCTGAAAAAACAAATATTGGAAAAAGTGCAGCACATAAAATTTACAAGGAAGCCACAAGTCAATGCTTGGACCTCTCAGAACAGAATTTTTTTAGCTGTTAAGATTACTGTTCCGAAAATAGTTCCAAGGACCACAAGCAAATGGAGATAAGACCTGTGATCTGTACTTGAGTACTTTCCATGGCATCCAATGCATCTCCCAACAACTGATGTTGGCATCAACAATTATAATTCAACCACAATGTGGTAACCCAAACAAAGAACAAGCATAGCTGCCATCCACATTCAAGTACTTCAAGAATCAATGAAGAAAGTACACATCAAAGCAACATTTTCAACTAGAATAAAAGCGAAACTCTGACCAGTGCAGCAGAGGTCAAATACAGGTAGAACTTAGTCCAATGCCACGATGCACATTAAAAAGTCTACCAAGTTACAACTAGTGATACACAGATGGCTGCTCGTGGACACAGTACAGCCCATATCATTTCCTGGGATATTGAGGCTGCTCTTACAAGTAACAATGCAACAAGTGAATGCATGATCAAGTTGCTACAAAAACACAAACAACAGAAAGTATTGCCAAGTCTACCACCAGACAGCTTCCTGTGAATTAGACTGACTGGTCCCATCAGCGAAAGGTAGCATATGGCAACTATATTATACTATTAGTTATGGATCCTCTACACAGTTACAATGAGCTGCAGTCTTGCTTGCAACATGCATACTTGTTGAGGCAAGGGCCAAAGAGAGCTAAAACTAGGATTAGGACTAGGACTAGGACTTTCTGTCCTTTCCAGGTAAGAACTTGTTTTCATATTTCCAAGACTGAATTCACTGGGGAGGGAACCAACCACTGCCGTAGAACTTATCTGATGACCTTGGCATAACATCATTGACTTGCGCATGGTTTCTGCTACCATCATAAGCTGAAGCAGACCAGTTGGCTGCAGTGTTCTTATTCATGTTCTGTGGTGGAAGGTAGTAGTCTCTATTACCATCATAAGCTGAAGATCGATATGCTCGAGCATCATCAAGAACAGGAATATCACCCAGGAGAGTCCTGAATGCAAACACAAGGCATGGGTCTGACCAGACATGTTGAAATAGCGACGACAGGGCAGATCCAGGCAAACCATCAGATGTTTCACCTTGTCCTGCCTGTTGTCGCGGAATAGGAGCCTCAGCTGGTGCATTCTGGCATCCATTTTCTCTTGAAGAGTGTGGGAAGGATGCTCCCTGTGTTTGATTGGGAACTGGAGGAAGGTTTTCTGCTGAACTCCTGGTAGATTCTCCATCTTTCCTCTCAGGAAGTACAGAAGAATTCGTCTTCCGCCTAGGTTTTTGGATTTGCTTTGGTTGTGGCTCATTAGTGATGTCTGTCTGTGTGCCGCTATGTCCATCTCTGGGTGTGTTATTTGCTTCCTGGCTAATCTTCAGTGCAGCTAAACGAGGTGATGATCTCAGAGGTACAGCAACCCCTTTGACAGGTTTAGTTTTGTACTTCTTTTCCTTTAGTTTCTCCTTCACACTTGCTCCTTTCCTAGTGACAAATTTAGCTTCCCCTGGAGTCTCTTCAACGGAGCCTGATTGGATGCTCTTACCTTCTGAAGCTTCAATCTGATCAGCTTCCCTTTGGATTGAGTTTATATCATCAGGCTTAGACAATGTAACATTTTCAGCATTCTCTCCACTTTCTGGATTTAGCAGAGCATGTCCCAGTGCATTGGTACCTTTCAGTAGATCATATCGATTAGACTCGTCAGCAGTATCCAGTTGTGTATGATCTGATAGTTTTCCTGTCTGAATTTTACAAAACAAATCAATAGTTGGGGTGTAACAGTCAATTATGAAAGAGCAATAGCAACAAGAAAATAATTCCTTCCAATTCACTCAGTTAGAGTACAAAAATGCATCATAATTCAGATGGCAGCCTACATCAATACAAGATGCATCTTACATCAACCATAACGGAGGTGCATTGCAAGTACATGTTGGACAGATTCAGAACCAGTGTGTATCAAGAGCAATGCTTGTGTTCAGGTGCATATAGTATTTTTTTCCCCAAAAGAACGGCAAAGGATGATTTGCCAATGCATATAGGAAATATGAAATTAATCTTTTTACAGTCCTTGGGGAAGGACCAAAATTAACTAGGGATTGGGTACCTCCCAAGTTATAATTCGTGGAACCTCTTCATACTTCTCGAAGGATGGTAAAATAGTTCATATGAAATCCATACACCTGTGCCTTAAAAAGAATCATAATACGTTAAGAATGAACTCCTTGTTCGTTTGCATTTAATTGTCAATCCAATATTGGTTATGACAAGGTATCGAGGGGAAGTTCAGATGTGGGCCAAAACTTGATGCAACTTACATGATGAGATTGGTCCCCTTCAGTATGCAGGTCCCCAATTTTTCTTTTGTTCGACAATCTAACACATCGACTGATGTCTCCAGATTCAAGATAGCGGTGCACATCCTTGAGAGAGCGAAATTCATATGCATTCATTGGATCAATATAGAACTGCAGATCGAAATGAACTGACTGGTTAAAGTTGCGGAACAAATGGCTTATAGAAAGTCAGGCATCACAATGAAGCCTTAAGTAATATGAGCTAACATGTTTAAAAAAACAAGGTCCAAAGAAACTTATCAGTTTGAGATTTTCACAATCGAATCAGGGGATCGACGATATACCGTGTCACCCTTGAATTTAGATCCATATCGGTTCTTTCTAGGTCTGTATTCTTTCAACCAACCATCAGGCAACCCCTCTCCAGCAGGCTCATTCTTGCCATCAACCTAAGCAGGTAGCAGCAAGTGGCAATGCAAGCAAAACTGTCAAATAGAACAGCCACATAAAAGAAAAAGAAAAGGAGAAAGGGAAGGACCTTCAAATCTACATACCAATGCAGCAGATTTTGCAGGAACAATCTTGCTTTGAGTTATATAATCATCAGAGCCCTCACAAGAATCCATAGTTACGCCCTGTAGAACAACATAAGATCATGTTTAGTTCAGCGAGACAGCGTTAAGTCACACAATGAAACATAGGCATGTTTGGATACAAAAGTATTTTCGGAGTTTTAGGAAAATGCTATGGTTTTGTAGCGCCATGAAGTGTTTGGACACAACATTATAGTTTTTTTAAAAAACCATAGTATTGCTAAAACTGAATTCAGTTTGGAGTTTTAACAATTCCACTCTAGACCTGTTTTTTCTAAACCATGGTTTTGCATGTCTATGGGTTCTAAAACTGTAGTAGTTTCTTAATACCATGGTTTCTTAATTAAGTATGAATCCAAACAGGGCCAAGGATGTTATCAACAAGGAAGTATGAATGAGAGTTTGCTTTGTATTTATGTTCTTGAATGAAATGCACTGCCTCATGTCTTGCGCTAAGAAAACCAATGGAACAAGGGCACAAGGCCATGGAGGGGTGTAGCACTAGGCTCAAAAACAAACCTGAGAACCTGAAATTGTACTTATCCATTCCTAACTCAAATTCACTCATTTGGTCATTAATGGAACGTGACAATCTAAGCGAATCCTATCCCAGAGATGACCAACTATGCCCATGAGAAGTAAACATCCCAGCTGTCAAAAAAAAGGTGTGCATCCCAACTTCAAAGAACCAGTTCGCCATACAACCTCTGATTCTAAAAGAACCAAAACACTTTTAACTATGAGGTTTTAATATTATATAACTAACCTACCGAGCAAGTTGCTTTGAAGATTAACTGAATAAAAAAAGTTTTAAAATAAACAAAGCTCTAAAAATACCTACGTTAACCCAAAAAAGGCCTAACTGAAAGGTCCCTTTTCATGGAAATTTGTCTTTTTCTCAGTTGTTGTTTGACTGTCCAAATCGCACATTAGCATGGTGTTGTATGTGCAGGAACTGTCTGTGAAACAATACAATTCAGGTACGATTCCTAGTCTTGAGCAATTTTTAATTCACAGAAACTAGCAAACTACGGACCAAGCTACACACATCCGTCAGGAACCTATCTTTTTGAGCAGTTTCTGCGTCCAGATCCATAATCTCACACACATGTATATGAGTATATCATCAAACCAAGCACCAAAGAAGCCACTGAAAGAGTTGCACATGATATCTCCAAAGCACCCGCCCGTGTTCTAAACAACAATCCAAGCTCTAAGTTTCGGAGACCCAAAGAGCCCCAATAGTAGCGCATAAAAAAATCAGCTAAAATACAACTTGTATTACGCATGCAGTGACTGGCTTAAAATAGCAGCACGCGGCAGCAAGAAAACGAGAAGTCGGATCGGAGCAAGAAAGAACTCACCGGGCGCAGGCGGCGCTACTGCCCGGCTTGGACGGCCATGGATGGAGCTCGATTTCCACAGAGATTGCCACCGACAGGAACAGGAGGTGAGGAAGAGGAGGAGGACACGGCAAGGTATAGCTGCTGTAGCGCCCCACTGCTCCACCTCCACGCACTAGTAGGAAGGAGCAGGAGGAAAGGCAGCAGCTTTCTTTTACCTGTAGCCAGTGCCCCTGATGCCGCCGCGAACCCGCGACTTTTGTCCGCTCCTCAGATACGATACGATGAGGTGCTGCGTCGTCGTCGTGGTGGTGGTGTCATGTGTCGACTGTGACACTGCCCTCTCTCTCTCTCTCCTCTCTCTCTGTCTCTGCTGCGACATTAACCTCTGCTGCTCTGATCGGGAATCCTGTATGCCACAGCCTGCAGCCGACCATTTTCTTCCTCCTCCTTGGGCTTTGAGTAGTAGATCAGGCATCATAATGCAGAACTGCAAAGCACTCACTCATCAGCTTTGCTCCAAAAAGAATACGTACAGAAATTCCCAGCACCTTTTTTCTCTTTTCTTTTTCAATGGTGGTAATGGTGTAGTCTGAAGATTAGAGTTCAGTCAATGTTGTTTATGCATCAAACAAACAATGGTGTGGCTGCTTTGTAGCATTACTATCACGAGTAGTAGTAGTACTGCCTCTCCGAAAAACATAGTACAAGTGTAGGTTATTGTGCTAGAAAAATTAGATCATGTTTGATATTCATATTTATTGGTTCAAATTAATTTATTATGAAATACATTTGTAACTAATCTAATAATATTTATTTGATGTCATAAATATTAATATATATTTTTTATTTATAATTGAGTTAAGATACTAAAAATCGTGACCATCTAATTCTTTGAAGTCTACTAGTACGTACTAGTAGTAGTACTTCCGTAGCACGTAGTATTATTTATTACTCATCACTTTGTACAATTCTGCAGTTGAGGTCTACTAGTAGGTCACATCAATGGCCATCCAATAGCCACTGCCAGTGCCATTGTGCCACTCCTTTTGGCTGCCTCAATTACCCTGAAAATCAGCAGTCAACAGCACACCCACGGCCGGAGCAGACAGATAAAAGTTGATAGGATGAGCAACCAAGCAGATTAAAGATAAAATTAGGGGTCATAGGGTCAGCGTCGTCACAAAGTTGAGATGATTGAGATAGCAGGAGTTCCCGATCTGAATGTCAGAGCAGAAGAGTCAATCAAAAGGAGATGGGGGTGAACACAATGGCAGACGGCAACAGGAAGGGATCCGTTTCGCTGATCAATGTAGGATGCAGCTTTAATGTAATGACATCCGTTTAGCCGAGAGAGATCAGTGCAGATGTGGACCTGAGACTGAGAGGATCATTAGATCCCCACACTTTCCCTGCGCCACTGCGGCATGCTGAAACGTGGAAAACGATGGGTTCCCACGGTTCCCTGCTACTGTTACGTTCACTCATTAAGCTGCACCTTCTTTCCATCTGAATCCCCAGATAGATAAATGTTTCGATTCCTCAAATCGGTTGTGCGACCACGGCAAGCAGAAGCGAGCACGCCGTCAGTGATCGATCGAGCAGCTATAGGCCTACAGTTAATGCAGACGTGGAAAACGACGGATCACACTTTCTTGGCAGCTAGCATAGTGTTATGATGATTAAGCTGCCCACCTCTTTCTATCTGAAACTCCAACGTCTAGAAATCCCCACGTATCCAGCTGCAGTAAATCACAATGATTTCGCTTGGGACAATTGACAGTAATGAATAAGGGATGTCACGCCTAGCTATCAGCTGAAGGACGAAGGAGAAACAAACGCTCCCGCAGATCACTGATCAGTACAGTAGGCCAGTAGCTCACCAAAGACCTACGCGTCAGAAGCATCTCCATAGCCAGTAATGTTTCCTGCAGTCCTCATCCTCCGTTTTTTCGCCAAACAATATTATTATTACACTAAATAGTCAAATTTGAGATCTTTTGAATTCTCATGAGACGATTTACATTTTTTTAGACTAAGGGAGTATTATTTTTTATTATTTTGGCAAGTATTAAGCGGCTTTCAATCTTCACAAATTACAATCACGTTAGGAGATGAGAAGACCGTTTCTTTTCTTTTTTTTTTGGTACCCAAAACACTTTGACAATCTCAGATCCAACTAGTCTCTATATGCCATCTAGTAGATAGATAAAGTGGCATGGTATGTAATCCGTACCTCCTTCATCTCTAAATAATTATTGTCGTTTTTTTCGTACCATTAGTTTGATTAGATTTGTACAAAATGTGCAACATTTATATCTCCAGATAAATATATTATAAAATATATTTAACAATCTATCTAATATTACTATGTATCATAAATATTATTATTTTTAAATATAAAATCAATCAAAGTTGTTTTTCCAAAAGTGAGAACGGCGAAACATGAGGGACGGAGGGAGTACGAGCAACTAAGAGAAAAAAAGTAACGATGCAGGAAATGACTTCATCATATATATTTTGATTTTGTGAGCTTAATTAATTTTTTATCCATTAAATTTCCATGGCTCAATACATGATACAAATCCCATGTATGCACACAACTTATTCATGCACTTTCTACTCATGAACTCTCATGAATGTTTCCTTGGAGGGCACCAGTGATGAGAGCGGAACAGTCCAACCTGACACATAATATATATAATATATATATATATATATATATATATATATATATATATATATATATATGCAAGAATAGTTTGAACATGTACTATTGCGCTTCGCAAAGACAGTATAATAACTTGTGTTAAGCGAATGCGTGGTTAGTATATATCTCGTACTTACTTCCACATTTGCTTCCACTTTGTAATGGCTTGCCGCAATCACGTGCAAGTCGTACAAGTTTAACCGCACTTATGTCAACCTCGTCACTATGCATGTCTGAACGTTTCACAGTTTGACGACACTTGATCCTTGGGGTTCATAGTCGCCAGCATTTTTAATATTGTACTAGTGATAAGTGCGCGCCCTTGCGCGCGGGTTGGCACCACAGAACTTTGTTTAAAATGTAGCTTGATTAGAACAGCAGATATATTGCTGCCCGTCCTTATGCCCGATGAAACATAATAATAAGATAAGATGTCTTGTCTGAAGACAGGTCTTAAAATATACAAACGTTCATAATTCGAACAAATAAGCGTGTGACCGGGCATATGACATGGCCATGGGGGTTTCACTACAGGCAAGGCGCATGGAGCAGCCTTAATATTTACATATCAAAGCACACATTGCTGAATAAAATACAAAGTTCTTCGCTTATGGTCATCAACCAAGAATCCGACGTTCCCACGTCAGATAAAGAAACTCAGGGCAACGACACATTCACAAAAGAGCGGGAAGTCTTCCTCGATCATCCTCAGCACTACAATGCCCCATCAAAGCAACCGGAAGGCCTCCTCGACCATCTTTAGTATTAGGATGGATCGGCAAAAGAGATGGTAGCCTTCCTCAGCTATCTTCAGCAGTCGTCCCACCAGAAGCAAAATAACAATGTGCCTTCAAGCACCTACATAGAAGAACCGTCACCACCAAGAAAAAACAATGATACAAAGGAAAGGAGACTATAGGCACTCGAAGAGTGATCATACCATGTCTAGCCAGTTTATTGTGTACTGGCACGCGCTGCACGTGGGCGCTTCTTTTCTCCAAGCTTAGCACTTGTTGTCACACTGTCAAAGGGTTAGGAGGTCACAGTGAATATAGCAGCACTGTTTTTTTACAAACCAAACATAGGACCTTCAATTAAAGAGAGAAAGAGAAGATATAACACACTCTTCAGGGATGGGACAGCAACCTTATCATTTCTCAAGTTAATAGTCGCTTAATAAACACAATGACAAATCTAATATTGTAAGAATTAATATTTGCGTGCAACAACAACCGTGTCTCGATAAACAAAGGGAAGAAATTAAAGGAACAAATGGAAATAGGGCACACCTTGCCATCGCACCCATCAAACACCATCTTCTTGCGAGCTGAAGGGCGTTCATCCTTTCCTAACGTCTCTCTATTTAAGAACACAAAACTATTACGCGTACACAAAAAGAACAGTTAAATCTGCAGCAAGTAAACAAGAGTCCTCGTACCCTAAATGTGGCTTCACCAGTGGAGTGTTGTCACCAAGGACAACTGGAGGCTGAGTCTGCAAAATAAATAACAAAACAAAAGCCTGATTAGATATGCAGTAACATAAAACTATACTAAGAAGCCAGAAATGTATGAAAGAGATGATGCATCTTACACTATCAAGCAAGGTCGGAGAGTGTTCGCCTTCGGTTGCAACCAAAAATGGAAGAACGACTTCATGAGCAGCAACTACAAAGAGAGTAGTGTTCACCGTATCTAAAGCAGTATGTACATCATGACCACTCTGAGCAGTAAGCAGAGCAATGAAACATATCTTGTACTCAGCCTTACGTGCAAACAAATGAACTCAGCCTACTGGTTAACCATACAGAAACATCAGAAGAACAATAACCACATAAAGACATGCACATACTTGAATCTGAATGACGTGGATGAGCAAGCATTGCATCTGTAGCTGGAGCCATCGGGAGAACATGACTTACTGCATCTAGTGCAGGATGCAAACCACCAAGACACATTTGGAACTAAACGTCCAATGGTAACAGTGCAGCGATATGTATTATAGTGCTCCAGGAAATCACCCCTTTGCTGGGAATTTTGACGAGGAATGGCTGGTGTTTTTTTTTGGCTGGTTGGATGCTCTTGCCTGTGTATGTTAATGTTACAACTATGGTTAAACTTGATTTGCAGTGGAGTCATCTTCTCTTTGGAGCAATTTAGGTTGACGAAAGTAACACATATAAATCATGATATAGACATAACTGTAGTGTGCTCCTCAATTAAGTACAGTAAAATCTGAGACCTACACATGGTCAGAAACACTTATGAACACACTTTACCAATAGAATATGCATGATTTGAGGCTGGCTCAACAAGCCAAACCCACTGAGTGCATACACATCGGAGATAATAGATGAGACTGAAATATAGTAGAGACGGTAATGGACAGAAATAGACAAAAGCATGTTGGCATCTTTACATTTCTAGGACCGAATCTAGAATAACAATAGTTTGGAACAGGCAAGCAGGTAACTGAATGTATCTGATTGTATTAATAATAAGAGATGTTAGACAAGGACGACATACTGATCACGTTTGTCAAAAGCTGGAGGGTTGTATTTGTCAGGAAACAAAATACAATGGTATACATCCCAAAACCACAGAAGTCACATATTGCTTTAATAGGGTGTTTTGGTAAATAAGAAGACGAACTGAAAGGCAGTACCTATATTCGATCTGGAGTCATGAAAGGATCTAATAATCAAGCATAGTCATGATAGAGAGGTAACAATCAAGATTAGTCATGATTGAGGGGAGGCATCCTAAACTATTTTCTATGGTTTGTCAGACCCAATATTGTAGCCCAACGTCCGCTACTGATTTCAAGGATCATTGTACTAGTACGTTTTTTTCTCTGAAACCAAAGTTTATCAGCACTGAGTATTCTATAGCAGATGACTTAAGTATTTTTATCCATGTGCTAAGATCATGGCCCTTGGTCATTGCATTTTTATGGGTGTGAGAAATATTTTTCCAATGAAACTAAAACAAATAAGTGCTTGGATATCAAAAACACTCTTGAGAGCCTTTGCTAGCGGTGGGAGAGGGTCTCTCCCGTAGGGAGACGTAAGAAGAGAGAGAAGGTAGGGACCAAACCGCGGAGGAGGCGACGCGAGGATTAGCGGAGCAGCCGGGACCAGGCGGCGTTGGAGATGGGGGCACTTGCGCCATGGCTGGGGATGGCGACCAATGGGACTGACGCAGGATCAGGCCACGCCGTGGGGCGCCGGCCGCCGAGGCCCGCTGGCACCGGCACACCGTCCGCTCGAGAGGGAGAGGTCGACCCTGCCCCTATGGGCCCGCTGGCGTCACTGCTCGCGAGGTGGAGGGGGCGCCGCCGGTCTGTCCCTCATCGCCACAGTGCCAGGGCGGACGTCGGAGCACCGGTCGCTGGGTACCGTCGCTCCCAGCCGCGCATGGTGTAGAGGAGACGAGGGATGGAGCAGGCGATGACGTGGACAAGGACCCAGTAGCAGGCAGCGACGAGGATAGGAGACGCGGATCTGAACCCAGCGCGTCGACCCACAGACACACGACAGTCCCGTCGCCGCGTGCTATGAAGGGCGACGGAGGAAACGTGAGCGAGAGAGGCGGCACCGCCGCCGTGGATCCCTGCGGAGTGCACGCAGGAGGACGGGGCGGTAGGGAAGGGAGGGAGGCCGCCGGGATTTGGCCGCGTCGTCGCGTCGCGGCCGTCGCGTCCGCGACCGGCGGCGGTGGCCGCTCGCGCCGAGCGTGCCACGACGTGCTGTGGGGGCCGCCCGTGCCGGGCGGCAAGGAAGGGAGGGATGCCGCCGGGATTTGGCCGCGCCATCGCGTCGCGGCCGTCGTTGGGCGTCGATGCACGGCGGCGCAGGGGAGGGGATAAGACGCAGGCGAGGCCTGCTGAGAGAGGGAGGCGCGCACCGGAGGGGAAGCGGCCACCGGAGCGGCGCGCCGCCGCTGTGCATCTCCGCACGTGCGCGGTCGTCTAGGATGGGGAGAGAGGGAGAGGAGGAGTTCAGACGGAGAGAGACAAGGTGATGTGGGGCAGCGGCCCGAGTCAGGCGCCTGGCCGGGGTGTTTTCTGCAAAAGCATCAGGCGGACGGGTAAACGTAAAAAAAACCATGAACTCATAATTTCGTCTTCTTCACGCGAAGTATTTTCAGAATACAGGGGTCTAGACAGAAAAAACGGAACGCGTTTACTGTTCATGACGACCTGGCTGGACGGCGGGTTGATTTCGGTTAAAGTGGAGGGCCTTTATGCAAGATTGTCGGCGGCACGGGGGGCGATCCTAGCCGTCCACGGGCGCGATCGGACGGCCGGAACAAGAGGGCGACGTGGCCAGGGTGAGGCCGCGTCCAGGCCCGCGCTTATTATAGCGGTAGACATGCAGTGCTTCTCAACATCTATTTTCTCATCATGACAATCCTGCTCACCCCAAGCTTGATGTGTTGTAAATATGACAAAAGCCACGACAAACATGAGGATTTGGAAAGTTACTTTTATAGCCATCCTAGATGTTATAAAGCTAAGTATTACTTTATGCCTAGTAAATCCTCGTGTACACCCTTCTTCGCTAGACCTTTCTATTTATAGTATATGGGATATGTTTCATTTATATTAAATGTGTAGGAATCTAGAAAATGGAAGTTTTACATTAAATTTATCTATCTATCTATCTATCTATCCACTAAAGTTAAAGCTCAAGTTTGACTAAATTTATATAATAAAATATTGATAACTATTTATAGCATATGAGACTCTAGGTTTCATTTATATTAAATGTACAGAAATCTGGAAAATAGAAGTTTTGCATTAAATTGATCTATCTATCTATCTACTAGAATTAAAGTATCTTAAGTTTGACTAAATTTATAGAATTTGCAAAATTTCAGGTGTCTGAATTTTAGTTTTATTTCAGGCGGCAGTTATTGTATATATTTTATACTACAATTGCAGTTTTAGTTTGTTGCAATTTATGTAGACACGATCTGTAATTTTTTATTTCAGAAATAAACAATATGTTAGACAAAACTACAAACCTTACAAAACCTTATATATGTTGGCACAAAGATAATTTAACAATTACAATTCTTTCTATAGGAGGACAACGATAAAAATTTTATATGTTATAACACAAAGACAAATAACAAAATATAAAATTAACAACTAGTTGATGGTACATTAGTGTTGTCTAGAATCATCTTAAATTTCAGGCACCTAGAATATAGGAAAAGTGTAAATATATATAATAAAATATTAATACTTACAATACCAAATAAGAGATTTTTCATTAATTGTATTTTTATATAGTATATCTATTTGAAATCTTTGTAATTCTTTGTATAATTTTGGTTAAAATTTAAGATTAACTCTCTAAAAGAATTAGAATAATTTATAATTTGGAAAAGAAAGTATGCATTTATCTTCTTACAGTTACTGCAGTGTGCAGACGTGGAAAGCGACGCGTCACACATTCTTGGCAGCTAGCATAGTGCTGTGGGTGCTCATCCTCTTTCTATCTCAAACTCTAACATCTAGAAAATTCCACCCGTCCGCCAGCCTCTGGTATTCAGCTGCAATAAATAAATTATAATTCGCAAGAATTTCGCTTGGGACAACCAGCTGCAACAATTATAAGTCGATGGGGGAGAGGATCCCGCACCTGGTTGATTTTGGGCTCTCATAGAGCCATATTGTTTCAAGTTAAGACATTTCACCGATATAATAGCTAAAGTTTACATGATCAATAACGAATAATGAGTAATGACACACCTAGGCCATGTTTGGTTCCGCTTTTAATCGGATTCTGAACCACTCACCGCGGAAATCGCGGAGTCTCGCGGCCGTCTCCCTCTCGACCACCGCCAGAAATAACTGCAATAGTCGATATGATTTTGCGTAACGTGGCTCACCGATCCCTGGCTGCGGCTCTGCTGCTGCACAACCAAAAGCTATCAGCTGAAGGAGAAACGTTCCATGCATATGGATGATGACTACAGTCCCTCCGTCTCAAAATATCTGTCTTTCTTACTTTTTGAGAAAAATTTTAGATTAATTTTATATAAAAAATTATTAATAGTTATGATACGTAATTAATATTATTAGATAGATCTTTTGATCTAGTTTTTTAATAAATTTATTTAAACACATAAATGTTGCATATATTTTATATAAATCTAGTCAAAGTTGTGACACGGAAATTCAAAATAACAGTTAATTTGAGATGGAGGGAGTAGGCCAGTAGCTGACCGGACAAAGCCTACGCGTCAGAAGCATCTCCAATTCTCCATAGCCTGCAGTGTGCACCAAAAACTACTACGCTTGCCTGCAACCTTCTTGCTCAATCTTACAATAGCGTTCAGAGGAGCTGAGCAGACACCGTTTCTTTTCTACTAAAAGTTAGGCTGAGCTGACTGCTACGGGAGACGCCATCCTGACCTTCTCCGCCATTGTTTTCACCGTGGGGATGCGGCGGCAATGGAGAGTCGGAGACTGAGCGCACTGCGGGAAGGCGGGCAAGCGGCGACAGCGACAGCATCGCAGGTGAACACGGCAGGGCGGCCTTTTTGACGATACAGACTGCATAAAAACTTGGAATCACTCCGTCTCTCTGTTTGGGCCTACATGGGCCACACAACAAGTGTCACTGTGTCAGGAGCTCTAGTGTCACTGTGTCAGGTAACAGATCTACCCTTCCCAACATGGTTTCCATTATTTCACTCGTCCTCTTACGATGACCCTATTAATTGAACAGGTAATTTTCCTAGTATTTTCTACTGCACCTTTTTTTTTAAAAACAAAATCAGATTTTTCTGAAATTCCTGTATGCCCGGGGACATGCATACTTCTATATAAGTCCTATATCCGAGTACATATTGAAACATTCAGACATCCAAATATCCAGTACTAATTAGATAGTGCTATTGCAATTTGCAAGAGCTTAGGTTGGGTTCAGTTGGCAGTAACGATACATCCATCAGCTTATTCGACTCCAAGAGAAACCTTACCTTCCCCACGAGCTCACCCAGCAAAGCCTACGCCTACTGAATCCAAAATTTGCAGTACCGTGACGAAAGCTACTCATCAGGGCAGCTCTACAAGCTGCAGCCTCCAAAACAAAAGAGCTTCGGCTCTTAATTATTATGTCATCTCCCGACCTCATTTTTTCACTAACTCCCTAATAAGCTAAGATGAGCAGCCATGCCCGCTAATGCTTGAAGTGCCTAACGCCGGTGAGGACGAGCGACACGCCGTACTTGTTGCAGCACGCGATGGCGTCCTCGTCCTTCTTACTGCCTCCTGGCTGAGCGATGATTCCTATGCCGTTCTGGCACGCCTCCTCAACGGCGTCGTTCCAGGCTGCAGGAATTGACGGCCAAGTCAGTCACTCGCCAGAAAACCAAGAATCAAATATCCTCATCAAGGGACTAACAAAACATGAAAACAAGGAGTGTGCTGCCTCTCACCAAAAGGAAAGAAGGCGTCGCTAGCCAATGCAGCTCCCTTGGCCTCTTCTCCTGCTTTCCTGAAGGCGATTCTGACGCTCTCTCGTCTGTTCGGCTGACCACTGCCCATTCCCAGCATGTAGTTGTTCTACAAACACAGTATCAGGTGGGGCCATTTGGTAGCTTCAGTGATTAAACAAGTTAGCTTGCAGATTTACTTTGATAACAGAGAGGAAATCACAAACCTTGGCTATCACAATGGCATTGCTCTTGACATGTTTTGCACAAAGCCAGGCAAATTTGGCATCAGCAAGCTCATTTTCTTGCGGAGACCTCTCAGACTTTGTGGTAAACGTGATCTCTTCAGGGGTTAGATCATCAGACATCTGAGCCAACCAACAACCACTCACCTGCCTAAGTGAAAGCATCCCTTTTCCACTTCTCTTTGCCTCGAGTCTTCTTAGCGTCTTTGACTTGCCTCGGAGAATCTCAAGACCCTTCTCTGTATAGCCGGGAGCAACCACTATCTCATAAAACATCCGTGTCTCACCGTCTGTAGGACTCCTGAACTCACGAATTTCCTTCGCAAGATCCTAAACATATAGTACCATATATAAATAGAAGTGGCCAGTGGTGTTAGTAACTAGTGAGTTAGTAAGATGCAGCATGCTGTATACCTCGTCAATCGTCGTGTTGAATGCAACTATCCCGCCAAATGCACTGACGGCATCTCCCCTTACAGCTAACCTGTAAGCTTCAATAATGTCCTGTCGTGAAGCAACACCACATGGATTTGTGTGCTTCACCACAACACAAGTAGGACTATCAAACTCTGATACACAGTTCCATGCAGCATCCGCATCCAAGTAGTTGTTGTAAGACATTTCCTGCAAAAGAATATTATTTATTCAAAGCTTCTTCAAGATATGAAGAATATAGGTAACAGGATTTTTAAAATACACATTACAGTTCAATTGTATGTAACTGGGCGACTAAGCAGTGAAGCAGTGTATCTAGCAAGTTAGGGCCTCTGTTAGGAAAGTTAAGTTTTGTGTCATCCCAGCTGTTATAAATGTATTACAACTGCTTAACTGCTTGAATAACTGAAGCTAGCCATACAAAATTTTACCATTCCATGGTGTTGAATAGCATCCCCAATGCCACCAGCACCGACACTAGAAAGGCTCTTGTCAGCATAGAACGCAGCACTCTGATGAGGATTTTCGCCATACCGGAGTTTAGACTTCAGCTGAAGTGGTATAGTTAAGGTTGGGGGAAACATCTCTCCTATCGAAACATAACCTGCATGCAGTAAAATAGCCATATTAAAACTTCAATCCGTGCAGTAAATAGCGGTGCTATACCAGTGATATAGCGGCTTCACAGAGCTGCCGTTGTAACCACTAGTGAGGAAATGGCAGGCTATACCAGGAAATAGCGGACTATAGCGACACTATCAGAGTTTTGAGAAGGCTGCCGCTAAATCCAATACCCAGCTATTTACAATAATGAATTCAATCATTCAGTCTGTTACTGAAGCAGTACCTTTATTTGATTGCTTCCAGAACCATTCTGACACAACAGAATCGTAAGAGGCGACATGCTGGAAAGCTTTCCATGCCAACATCCTGCGGAACTGCTGATCCTCTTGATTTCCTTTAAGGTACTCCAGTAAAGCAGGATAATCATTATGATCCACCACAATAAGAACATCCTTATGGTTCTGTCAAAACATAGAGTAATAAATTTAACAGAGTCATCCATAGTTAAAGTACGCCAACCATTTAGCATATCAATATTACCATTGCAGTATGTCCCAAATGCATAAATAAACAGCAATCATGTAGTAAGAGTTGCATGGTAAATGGTCCCAAAACCCGAAATAGTTACCTTGGCTGCAGCTCTGATCATTGTCGGCCCACCAATATCAATATTTTCAATGCCATCCTCAAAAGAGATGTTACCAGAGGTGACTTTGTCATAAAAGGGATACAAATTCACCACAACCACATCAAATGTCCCTGTGCCCCAAGAAAAGAGTTTTTAGTTCATATACAATTGGTAGGCCTACAAAGTTAGCAGAAAGATTGAACCTTGTTATGTGACAACTAAAAGTCATATAAGCAATGTTAAATAGTGGAATAATAAACTTCACCAATTCCATGATCCTTTAGTGCTGCCTTCAAATGGTGCTCCTGGTCTCTCCTGGCAAGAATACCACCATGTATACTTGGGTGCAATGTTTTCACTCGTCCATCAAGCTGAAATAACAAGACAGGCAAACAATATGTGAACACGAGCAAAGAATCATGTCCATTCACATTTTGTATGTCTTCATACCATTTCAGGGAAATGTGTGATTTCTTCAACTTTTGTTACACTGACTCCTGCTGCTTCCAGGCTGGATGCTGTTCCACCAGTGGAGACGATGGAATATCTATGGGGACAAAACATTGTTTATGAGATTGGAGTACTTCACTGCTGAGTTAGAATTTTACTTTATTTTTTGCCTCGAGCTTGCATCCTTTTTTTAAAGTACTATACATAACATATATCATCTACAAGTAAGAATCTGTCCAAGGTAGGCACCTATACTACCAAAAATATCCTGGTGGAAAGATTCAGGAAATACGTGATAAAGACTGCTTCTTACCCCAAGCCCTGAAGACCGTTGCCAAGATAAACCAAGTCTGTTTTATCTGACAATGATATCAATACTTGTTTCTTTCATGAAACTGTAGGATACCGCCAGCACCATCAGTTAATAAACCCAAAGGAAGTCTCCCGCCGCAGTGAGTTAGGAAATAACGGGAATCGAAGAACACACGCACAATTTTTTGGGCAGGAGGATAGATACATTCATAAACATAACTGATCCCTTAATGAAATCAATTGCCAAAAAAGTGAAATTAGCTGTGACTGTGACAAGCATCCAATCTAGGATATTAGAGATAATCGACTAAACGAAATCATCTCAATAAGATTCCTTTTGTCACGCTACACGAAAGACAATCTTTTACCCATACAGCTCCACCACAAACAGCTCCACCACAAATAGGAGAGTACATGAATGAACAAAGAGAATAAATGTTTTGCTTACCGCTGAACTCGGTCTACGCCGCGGGGCTGGCAGACCGCGCCGCCGTCGAGAGGGACGACGCCAGGGTCACGCGGTTCTGCAGGAAACCGGCAGCTAGCACGCTCACTAGACAGTGATTAAAATCCCGGAGCGGGCAACGAAGGAGGGAGGGGAGAAAACAAGCAGGGAAGTGGCAGCAGGGGGGCGGCAGCGCGGAGTACCGTGTGGCTCGGCGCCGTGGCGAAGCTGTGGCAGCGGCGGAGAGGCGCTGCACGCAGGCCTGCGGCGAGCTTGGCGGCAGCGGCCGGGGACGAGAGCAGATGTAGCGGCATGGCTGCGCTGTCTACGGGCGTGGCGGCGGCGCACCGAGGGAAAACGGGAGAAAAGGCAGGTACAGGGTACAGGAAAGAACGGCCACCTTCAAAAGCGTAAGAACTAATAAATAGGTCTTCTACGCTTCGGAATGCGGGAACTTTTTTCTTTCTAATGTTTTTTTTCTTAAAAGTAAACTAATTTTTCATTATTTTTTTTAACACAATGCATGTAGCCTACGTTCTCCAAGAGAGTCCTCTTAATGGGGTCTCGCTAACTAGCCAAATTAAAATAGATTTGATAAAAAAAATACTAAACCATTATAAGAGACTAATGAGGACTAATGAGGTAGGCTCAGGGTTGTCTCTATAATTTTGAGAGCCTCAGAGTAACTCCAACGGTTTTGTAAATGAGTTTTGCATTCTTATTTTTGTAAAAAAAAATTAAAAAACTCATATCCAATGGTTTAAATGGGCTTTGCATTATTGTTAACTTGCCAATTTCCTGAGAAGGACTGACATATATGCCAATCGTGGATCGCGCTTGGCATCCCTCCCCCGCGCAGTTTCTTTCCCTCTGCGTGCGTCTTTCCGCTCGCCACCCAGCAATTTTGGTCCACAATTTTGGTAATTGCCAAGTCAATTTTGCTAAACCGTTGGAAATCGATACTTTTTACATTTGTCATATTCATTTGGGACTTAGCAAACTTCCAATTTTACCGATCAAAATATACAAAACCATTGGAGTTGCTCAGGGGGAATAAGACAGCAAGGGCCCTTTAAAATAATTCTTTTATACGATAACTAAATTACATAGTAATTTGTAGTATATATTTAGTTCATATAAAAGCTATGATAACTATTATGATCTCAAATAAAACAGTAATGCTCTAGTGATTTGTAAAAAAATGTCTTCATATAATTTTTATGTAAAATCTTCAAGAACAATACAAGTATATTGTCCAAAATATCCTTATGATGTTACATATAGTGAAGCCGTTAAATTTGTCCTCCCACGATGTCGTCTCGTACTCGCAGGGACGTTGGGTCGGTCTGAGACATCGAGTGCAAAGGTAAGTTGGCATCTCACGGTCTTGTCATTTGTGAACAAGAAAGAACTGAGAATACGAGAAAGCGATAGGAGTCGTGTTAGAGTAGAGTTTTACCGCATGCCACATCAGGCTCGGGCGATTAGATGTCACGGCATGAAAGATGAAATGTCAGTACTTGTTAGCCTAGTATATACAAAAAAAATATAAACCACGACCAATATACTAGACTAAGGGCCTACTTGGATGGGCTAGAGCTACCTACTAGTGGGCTAAAAATTAGCTAAGGTT
Organism: Microstegium vimineum; assembly: GCA_022036555.1. NCBI lineage: Eukaryota > Viridiplantae > Streptophyta > Magnoliopsida > Poales > Poaceae > Microstegium > Microstegium vimineum. The sequence goes on along the minus strand of CM039131.1, from coordinate 49,870,597 downwards.
GACTATCTAGTTGGCTAACAACTAGTTATGGACTTGGCTAAAAAATTAGGCCACCTATTAACCTTACTGTTTGGATACACTAGAGCTAATTTAATTTAAAATTAGGTAGCTAGTAATTAACTCATAGTATTCAAATATATCATAATTATTGAGCCTTGAATTCAAATTAGATTAATATATCTATATCTAATAGTAAAGAGATAAAATTTCAAACTTCATTTTTTTATATGCCCTTTTCTAACTAATTTTGTGAATGCACTACTTCCGAAACCAATAGAAAATAGAAAAGAAAGAAAAGGCATCATACATGACGTGAAAGTCCTGGTTTACCTCAAGCATGAGTCATGTTTGGATTAACACATGACGTGAGAGTCCTGGTTTACCTCAAGCATGAGTCATGTTTGGATTAACGTGAGAGTCCTGGTTTGCCTCAAGCATGAGTCTAGTTTGGATTTAGATTTAACTAGCATTTGTGCCAACTTGGAACCAGGAACGGACTCACAAAACATGATATAAAAATTAAATATAAAATAAAGTCGTAACAGCAAGGAAAGTGCGGATCTCCGACTTGGATCCTAACACCATGTAACATGAATATGAGTTGTGTGTTTCACAAAGCATGTCATATGTGTCTCTCCCTACCAAAACAAGAAACCGCTAGTCTGACACCGCTGTTGCTCCTTGACGTGTGCATGCATGATGGATCGAGTCGTCTATAATTGGTAATTGGCGCCAATGGCGATACTGGTGCCGTCAGCTGAGGAGGAAGCAGCGGTGTTTCGTCTGAACCTGCAGGCGACTACGCAATCGGCATTGAAGAGACCCGAGGAGTGGGACGTGTCGGTGCCTCCCATGACGGGCATCTTCGCGGTGACGCTGAGCTTGTTTGGTGACTTTCACTCAAGTTTAGTGACTTTTAAAATTTAGTAGTCTCTGAAGGATCGAGAACGGCGACCAGAGGGGGGTGAATGAGAGCCTCAAATTTCACTCGAAAATATTTGGACCACTCTTCCCAAAAACAATCCCAGCAAGCAAACTTACTCCACCAGTAAGATCACCACCCTAGAGAGGGTGGATACCTTTGGTGAAGACCAAGAGATACAACGGATCTTTTGGAAACCAGAAACTCAAACCGTGACACCGATAGTGAGACTCTCAACCCCTATGGAGAAGAGAAGAAAGCTCACCCAAAAATACTTATGAGAACTGGTCTCAAAGGTGCTTCATTAAGTTCCCTGCGTGATTACGAAACCAACGCAACAAACGGAACTAAATTCGAAGTCCGGACGAGGGAGAAACGGCGAAAACAGCGACGAAGAAAAACCTGAAAAACCTTACTGGAAGGCCGACGGATGCTGGCGATGGACGGTCCGTTGGGCGATGGACGGTCCGTTGCCAGAGTCCGTTGCAGCGATGGACGCTGGGCGATGGACGGTCCGTTGGGCGACAGACGGTCCGTTGACAGAGTCCAACGCACCTAGAAAAATCAGCCCCTACTGGAAGGGTACGGACGCTGGCGAAGGACGCTGACAGAGGGCGACGGACGCTGAGAAGAAAGTCCGATGCCAAAATCGAAAGACGTCGACAAGCGAGGCGACGGACGCTGACGTCAGCACGCCCCAGCGTCCGACGCAAAACCCTCGGAGCGTCCGACGCTCCCGAAAACTACACAGTGAACCCGAAAATCATTTTCTCTCCTCCAAATCTTCCCAAAACTCAACCAAATGAACTCCAACTGCAACCAAACTTTGTAGGCATGATCCTTATACAGTTGGGGAGCTAATCCTAAGAAATCATCGCTCAATTTGGTGAGAAATAAAGAGAAACAAGGATTTTGGGGAGAAGGGGCAAGAACGAAGAACACCGCAAAGAAATCGCCCGATCTACGCACTCGTGAGGTTCGAGATGAAATTCCTTCAGTGCAAAGATGCTCCTCACGAATACGAACAACTTGGTTCAAACGGATTTGCAAGAGCTACTCCCTACAAAGAGAAATCATCTCGGGAAAAAAGGAGGGAGCAAAAGCAAAACGCGAAGAACACAAACAAAACGGGGACACGATCAAGAAATCGAAGCCACCATGGCTTACGGAGGTTACGGCCTCCGATTCCTCACAACAAACTCAAGTTCTTACAGAGGTGGTGAAATCAACTTAGGGATCTTATGAACTAGAGAGAGGGTAGAGAGAGAGAGTTGGGGCAAAATGATTAGAGTTCAAGAGATAGGATGAGGATACCCCTTCATCCTCTATTTATCAGAGGCTTTGGCTATTTTCCAAAGACCGCCCTAGATACAATGAGTGAACTACCTAGCCTAAGCATTACAGTCCAAGCTCCGGTAAATATCTCCCTCGATTTGAATGGACGGCCCCGCTTCCTGCCAGGAGTTGCCATCGCCTCGACGCAATCTCCAGGATTCCGCCACATGCCATCCCCGCTTCCTCGGAAGCTCCGCCTAGGTTTTGAGGCTCAAACCCAGGAAACCCACCACCGGTAGCTTTGGGCTCAACTACCGAACCCCGAGTTTTGCGGCCCAAACTTGAAAACCGACGCGGATGGTTTTGAGGCCCAAACCACCAAATCACTCGACGCGAGCCACCTTGTCTTCGCCCGGTCGGACTGCGAGTCCCCTGAGCCTCCGCTCGACTCGCGCGTCCACCGTCTTGACTTGGTCGACTCGGTCTACCTCCATGTCTTCTCGCACTCGCCGGTGCCAAGTACTAGCCACCTGAAGAATCATTGCCCTAGTTGGTTTTGGTGATTAACGACAATTAGAGATTATTATGGCTAACGTGTGTTTTGCAGAGGCTATGCGTAGCTTAGCCATAGTGATCGATAAGAATGGGCTCTAATGGTCATCACTTAGCCCCCAAGTTGGATATCGTTTCGGTCTTTAAGGAGACATGATGAAGACCCTAGAATGATAGGCTAAGTGCCATAAGGAAATGAAGGGCACTTAGAAATAGATAGGGCTTCTCTTTTTATCTTTGACCGTACTATTAAGAGGGGTTGAGATTAGTAGCTTGACTTAGGAAAGCTTCATGACTTAGGTGTGGTGCACACTTGACTTCCTTAGCTCTAAGCAAGCCTATGGTGACCGTAAGATAGCCTAGAACATCTTCCATGTTCATCGCGACGAAAAACGAAGTTGTTAAAACTATTTTTTGGGCATCAGACGCTCCTGACAGGGGCGCCGGACGCTGTCCGTCGGCGTCGGACAGAGGCGTCGGACGCTGGGTGGTTGAGTCCACAGCGTCCGTCGACCTTCCAGAGGAGATGTCTTCTGGCTAAGTTTTTCAGGGTCCGTCGGACGCTGTCCGTCGGCCAGGCGTCGGACGCTGGTAAGAGCGTCCGTCGACCTTCCAGAGAGGGTGTTTTTCAACCCTAGCCAGAGCGTAGCGTCGGACGCTGGGGATGAGCGTCCGTCGCCCAATGACGTAGCGTCCGTCGCTGGAATAGTGTGTCAGAACTAGCCGTTGGGCAGGGCGTCGGACCGTCCGTCGCCTAGGCGCCGGACCGTCCGTCGCCCAAACTATGAACAGAAACTAGCCGTTGGGGCATGCGATGGACCGTCCGTCGCCTAGTCGACAGAGCGTCCGTCGCCAACTTAAAATGCCAGCCCGAGGCAGTTTTCAGAGGGTCTATTTATAGCCCCTCCCACTTCTCTCCCACCTAGCCTTTGCTCATTTGAGTTGCTGAGTTTGTTGAGAAGGTTGGGAAGAGAGCAAGAGCCCTAGAGATAGAGAGTGATTCGCGAATCCATCCATCCTCTCTCTAGTTCATCCAAGAGTTCAAGTGTGCATCCTCTAGTTGTGAAGCTTGAGTGAGTCAAGCAAAGATCGAGGCTTATTACTCTTGGTGATCGACATCACCTAGACGGTCCGGTGGTGCTCGGAGGAAGGTGATCGCCGGAGGATTGTCGGCGGCCCTTCTCCATCGACGTTGTGATCGGTTGTGGGCGATTCACCGAGCCGGAGTGGCGAAGAATCAGCCCGTAGAGAGCACTCATCCCTTGCGCGGGATTGAGGGGGAGCTATACCTTGCGAGGTGCTCCAACGAGGAATAGGGGGGAGTGTCGACTCCTCGATACATCGGCAAAACATCGCCGTGTCAAGCATCTCTTTCCCTAGCTCTTTACTACCGCATTACTTTCCGCACTTGTCATTCTTTTCATACCAGAATTGTGTAGGAAGTTTTCGCTTTCCATTGACTTGCTACCGCTTTCTAGCTAGGACACACAATTGGTAGGCACTAGGGGGTTAATTGGCTCTTTATAGTTTATTTCTTGTTTAGAAATTAAAAAGAGCCCAATTCACCTCCCCCTCTTGGGCATCTTGATCCTTTCAATTGGTATCAGAGCAAGGTTTGCTCTAAATTAGGCTTCACCGCCTAGAGCAAGATGTCCCATGGGGATGGACCACCTCCCATGTTCGATGGAGACGACTTTCCTTATTGGAAAGTTCGTATGGAGGCCTATCTAGAGGCCGTTGATGTGGGCGTGCTCAAAGCCGCCACAAAGGGAGGCACCCTCTTCACGGAGGACCTCAACTTTGATAAGCACAATGCCAAGGCTAAGAACATTATCTTTCGTGGCATTAGCAAGGATGTCTTCAACCGAGTGCGTAATGCCAAAGACGCATTTGAGTTGTGGACCACTATTTGTGCTCTTCACGAAGGCACAAAGAGTGAGCGTGAAGAATGCTATCATTTGGTCATGGCTAAGCTTAATTCTTTTTCCATGCATGCAAATGAAAATGCAAATGAAATGTACTCACGACTTAACATTACTGTAGAGGAATTGAATGGGCTCGGTCTCAACCAAATGGAACCGGCCGATGTGGTACGCAAGATCCTTTGTGTCTTGCCCATTGAGAAGTATGGCCACATCGTCACGGTGCTTCACCAAGGAGATCTCTCCGCCGCTACACCAACACAAATTTTGGGCAAGATCAATGCCCATGAGATGTACATGAAGATTGGTGATGGTGACTCTTCTTTCTCCTCCAAGAAGAAAGAAAAATAGAAGGAGGAGAAGAAGGACTTGGCACTCAAGGCATCCTCCTCGGAGAAGCACAAGATGCAATTTGTTTATGAGAGTGCAAGTGATGAGGAAGATGATGATGATCTATCTCTCATGGTGAAGAAGACAACTAAGATGTTGAAGAAGCTAAGCAAGAATGGAGTCAAGTTTGACTCAAAGAAGAAGAAATTCTTCACAAGCTCTTTAAGAAAGCCTCTCTCCAAGATGGATTGCTATAATTGTGGCAAACTTGGGCACTTGGCTCATGCTTGCCCCGAAGAGAAGAAATACAAGTACAAGAACAAGAAAGCAAACAACAAGTTCAAGTACAACAAGGGCAACAAAGTTGAGTCAAGTGATGAGGAGAAGAAGGATGTCAAGCCATTCAAGAAGAAGAAGAACTTCAACTTCCACAAGAAGAAGAAGAATGGCAAAGCCTACATTGTTGGTGATTGGCTCACCGACATTGAAGACTCAAGTGACTCATCCGGAGATGAAAGTGAAGAAGAGAAGGTGGCCGCCTTGGTGATTGGTTCATCTACTCCACCGCCACCCCCCTCCATCATCTCCGGGCTCATCCTCTACACATCTATGCCTCATGACTAAAGGTGACAAAAAGGTACAAAAAGAGGATAGTGATGATGAGGCTAGCTCTAGTGATGATAGTGATGATGAGTTTGAGGCACCTTCTTATGATGAGCTAATTGTAATTTGCAACAAATATACTAAGCTCATTAGGAAGTATAAAGGTAAAAGTGAATCACTAGAGAAAGCCAACGATAACTTGCATGCTAAGCTTGATGACTTGTCTAGTGCTAATGATGAATTGAAGCTTGAGAACAAATCTCTATCATCTAGCACTAGGGAGCTCAAAGCCTCACTCAAGCAAGCTAATGAGAAACATGATAAGCTTGAGAGGTCAACACAAGAGCTCCATACAAGATACAACTTGCTAAAAGATGACTACAACCAAGTTAAGAATGAACATGGCACACTTGTGATAGCTAATGAATTTCTTTCAAATGATCTTGCTACACATGTTGCTATTAACCCGATTGTTAAGTGTGATATAGCTACTTCTTATGAGGACTTGCTTGATGAAGTTGCTAGTGAGCAAAATGCTAAGTGCAAGGGCAAGAAGGTAGTTGAGGCCGACAAGCATGATGACTATGTGAAGATGAGGCAAGAGAACACCAAGCTCAAAGAAGAGCTAACCAACCTCAAGGCAAGCAAACCATTCACTATCAAGTCGGCCAAACAAGATGACAAAGATGCAATGACCTTGATCAACTCTCTCAAAGAGGAAAATGCAAAGCTCAAGGTTGAGAAGATCAAGCTTACAAGTGGATTGGAGAAGTTCACCAAGGGCCACAACCTTCAAAGTGAGCTCTTGATGAACACTATCATAAAGACCGACAAGACCGGCATTGGGTTCAAGGAGAACCAAATCATGAAGGCCAAGGTTAAGATAGAAGCCAAGAACTACTACAAGAACAAGGCCATGAGAAGCAACTATGATGCACCAAAGCCCAAGCCCAAGAAGTGCTTTGGATGTGGTCAAGAGGGTCACTTTCAATCCCAATGCAAGACTCCACCTCCCAAGACCTTGCCCAAGCACATAAGACCTTTCGCTCATGATGCACACTTCATCATCAACAAGGACTCCAAGGGTAGACCTCAAGTTGTATTTCTTGGTCCTAAGATGAAGAACAAGCCCAAAGTGCTATGGGTTGCTAAGGAATTGGTGGACAAGGCTATGGACCTCGCCAAGTGTGGGTTCCCAAACAACAAGCTTAACTCTAAGTTGCTTGTGTGTAGGTGAACTACAAGACCAGTGGAAGTCATTGGGTGATTGATAGTGGATGCACTCAACATATGACCGGTGACTCCCGGATGTTCACCACACTTGAGGAAGATTGTGAAGGGCAAGACAAGATTACCTTTGGGGACAATTCAAAAGGCAAAGTGGCAATCTCAAATGATCAATCAATATCAAATGTCTTGCTAGTACAATCTTTGAGCTTCAACTTGCTATCGGTGGGACAACTATGTGATCTTGGTTTCCAATGTCTTTTCACTCCAAATAAGGTAGTTGTGTCCAAGATTGAAGATTCATCATTGATATTCAAAGAGTTTTGGCACAATAATCTCTATCTAGTGGACTTCACCTCAAATGAAGCTAGTTTGCAAACATGTCTATTCTCCAAGAGTTCTTTGGGTTGGCTATGGCATAGAATATTAGCACATGTGGGAATATCAACTTTGAAAAATCTTGTCAAGAAGAGTTGGTTAGAGGTGTGAAGGATGTAGTGTTTGAGAAGGACAAACTTTGTAGTGCATGTCAAGCCGGCAAGCAAGTGGCAAACACTCATCCAACCAAAGCTTTCATGTCAACCTCAAAAGTCCTAGAGCTACTTCACATGGATCTATTTGGACCTACCACCTATGCTAGCCTTGGTGGCAATCTCTTTTGCTTGGTGGTAGTTGATGACTACTCTAGGTACACTTGGGTGTTCTTTCTTCAAGACAAGGGAGAAACTCAATCAATATTCAAGAAGTTTGCAACTAGAGCCCAAAATGAGTTTGATGTGAAGATCAAGAAGATAAGAAGTGACAATGGAACCGAGTTTGTGAACACCAAGATTGAAGACTATTGTGATGAAGTTGGGATCAAGCATGAAGTATCTGCCACCTATACTCCTCAACAAAATGGTGTAGTAGAGAGGAAGAACCGGACACTTATCACTCTTGCAAGATCAATGCTTGATGAATACAACACCCCCGAGAAGTTTTGGGCCGAAGCAATCAACACCGCATGCTATGCGGCCAACCGACTATTTGTCCAAAGGCTTCTCAAGAAGACCCCATATGAGCTTGTGAATGGGAATAAACCGGATATATCCTTTTTCTGAGTGTTTGGTTGCAAAGTGTACATCTACAAGAAGCGCCAACACTTGGGCAAGTTTCAAAGGAGATGTGACATTGGTTTCCTTGTTGGATATTCACTTAAATCCAAGGCATATCGTGTATTTAACAAAGCCACCGGCTCAGTTGAAGAAACATATGACTTGGAGTTTGATGAAACTAATGGCTCTCAAGAAGAGCATGAAAATCTTGATGATGTAGGTGATGAACCCTTGAGGGAGGCAATGAAGAATATGCCAATTAGTGCTATCAACCCACAAGAGGTGGAAGAAGTTGAAGATGAAGCAAATCAAGATCCTTCTCCACCCCACACGCCTCAAGTTGATGAAGGAGATCAAGTGAGGGAAGCTCAAGAAGACACTCACATTCCTCAAGATCAAGCCGAGGCCGAAGCAAGCAATGTTGAAGCATCGCAATCTCCTCCTCAAGTGATTAATAGAAAATCCACACCTATGCTTGAAGCTCATCCACAAGACCTCATCATAGGGAGTCCGTCAAGGGGGGTAACAACTCGATCTAAACTTGCTTCTTATGTTGAACATCATTCCTTTGTTTCCTTTGTTGAGCCTTCTAGTGTGGAGGACGCACTTGCGGATCCGGATTGGGTGAATGCCATGCACGAAGAGTTGAACAACTTCACCCGGAACGAAGTGTGGACACTAGTAGAAAAGCCCAAAGGAGCAAGAATCATTGGCACCAAGTGGGTGTTTAGGAACAAGCAAGATGATCAAGGCATGGTTGTGAGAAACAAGGCAAGATTGGTGGCAAAGGGGTTCTCCCAAGTTGAAGGCTTGGATTTTGGGGAGACCTTTGCACCTTTTGCAAGACTAGAAGCCATTCGTATCCTTTTGGCATATGTTTCACACCATAAAATGAAACTTTTTCAAATGGATGTGAAGAGTGCCTTTCTAAATGGTTTCATTAATGAACTTGTTTTTGTCTCACAACCTCCCGAGTTTGAAGACCCAAATTGTCCTAATCATGTGTATAGGTTGTCTAAGGCACTTTATGGATTGAAGCAAGCTCCAAGAGCTTGGTATGAGAGGCTAAGGAACTTCCTACTCAAGAAGGGCTTCAAGATCGGAAAAGTGGATACCACACTCTTCACCAAGGTGCTAGATGGAGAGATCTTTGTTTGCCAAGTATATGTCGATGACATTATATTTGGGTCAACAAACCAAGGTCATAGCAAGGAATTTGGTGCATTGATGTCCAAGGAGTTCGAGATGTCGATGATTGACGAGCTAACCTTCTTCCTTGGCTTCCAAGTGAAGCAATTGAGGGAGGGCACCTTCATATCTCAAGAGAAGTACACTTATGATGTGCTCAAGAAATTCAAGATGGAGGATTGCAAGCCAATCAAGACCCCAATGCCTACTAATGGGCATCTCGATCTCGATGAGGGAGGTAAACCGATTGATCAAACTATTTATCGTTCTATGATCGGTAGTTTACTTTACCTCACCGCTTCTAGGCCGGATATCATGTTTAGTGTGTGTATGTGTGCTAGGTTTCAAGCAAACCCTAAGGAGTCGCATCTTTGTGCGATTAAAAGAATCCTTATGTACTTAAGGCACACCCCTAGCATGGGTCTTTGGTATCCCAAGGGAGCTCCCTTCCAACTAGTTGGCTATTCCGATTCGGATTACGCCGGGTGTAAGGTTGATAGGAAGAGTACCTCCGGCGGGTGCCACATGCTAGGAAGATCACTTGTTTCTTGGTCCTCAAAGAAGCAAAATAGTGTGACATTGTCAACCGCCAAAGCGGAATACATTGCCATGAGAGCAAGTTGTGCACAAATCTTATATATGAGCCAAACACTCTTTGATTACGACGTATTTTTAAAAGAAGTTCCACTTTTGTGCGATAATGAAAGCGCTGTAAAGCTTGCAAACAACCCGGTTCAACACTCTCGCACCAAGCACATAGATATTCGCCATCACTTTCTTAGAGATCATGTGGCTAGGAAAAACATAACACTAGTTGGAGTTAAAAGCGAAGATCAATTGGCGGATATCTTCACTAAACCACTCGATGAAACAACCTTTTGTAGGTTGAGAAGCGAGTTAAATGTGCTTGATCACTCTAATTTCACTAAAAGATGAGCTTGTGTGAACCATGCATTCATATGTAATATAACATGTTTAATTTGGTAATGCACATAGGCTTGGCTAACGCGGTTAAGATAACCGCTCTCAAAGCGTGTGACAAAGCTTAACCGCGGTTTAAACTTGCAAGCAACCTAGATTCAAATTTTGTATTGCATAGCATATGCGTGTGTGTTGTTTGCCCTTTCTTTTCGGTTAAGTTTCTTGAGCATCCTCTATGATAGTCCACTTAGGGGGAGCATTCCAAGCTCAAGTCACTTCAATACCCCTCTTGTGGCCATATGATGATTCCTTGGCGCTTCCATTCGAATATTTTGAGCTAAAAACTAAATTTAAGCCTATGACAAACTAATTGAAAATGAGTGTTTGAGAGATGGTTCTCATATCAAGTCCAATCAAGTGTTATTTGGATCTTATTGGGATTGGAACTTGGTTGGGAGAAAGACGCAAAAAGAAAATTTGAAAAATTCTATTTTTAAGGCGTCGGACGCTGCCGACGGACGCTCGGTGTCAATTGCCTCAGCGTCCGTCGCGATCGTCCAGAGATTAAAGTTGCCCGCTAATAGGGCGACGGACGCTCCCCCAAGCGTCCGTCGCGGTCAATGCGATTGGGCGTTTCAAATCTGTTCTGGAAGCCCGACGGACGATGCCGTCAGACGCTCCCCAAGCGTCCATCGCAGTGCGACGGAGCGTCTGTCGCTCCGCGTCGGAGCGTCCGTCGCGAACTTAACGGCGATTTTTTTTTAAATCCCCGTCTCTTCTCTGTTTCGCCCGATCTATTTTGTCCGCCGCCGCGCTCGCGCTCAAACCCTAACCACCACTGTTCGCCGCCGCTGGGCCGCCGTTCCCCCCTTGCGCCGCCGGGGACCCCACCTGCGTCGTCGGCCACTCTTCCACCCAGCGCTGCCTCTCCCTGCGCCGCATTTCCACCCAGCGCCGCCATCCCTGCCCAGCGCCTCTGTATCCCTGTGCACAGCCACCGTGCTAGAAGCTGCCCCGCCAAGCTTCGCCATCACAGCAGGCCCCCTTCCACACTGCCACCTAAGCCGCCGTGCAGGACTTTCTTTGGCAAGAGGGTTGATCGATCTCAGTCACGAGCCAAGGTGAAATTCAATCTCCTGTGATTCTCCCTCCGAATTGCAAATCACCTCGCTATTCTTATCACCTCCCTAAACCCTACCTTGCCTTGATTAGCTTGCGGATTGCGGATTGCGGTTGATCGATCAAGGATCTTTCTCCTTCTCTCCTTTTTGGTCAGCTTTCAAGGTATGAAATGGCAGTTGATATCATGATTCTTTCTTATCTAGATTTCATGCTTCTATAGTCACTCTCTTCTCTAGCGTATATGCTTATGGTTATACTCCTATCTACTTCTCACGAGCAGGGTCAGTTGGTCAGAGGGGTCAGCGTGTCAGTTGAGCAGTGACAGTGAACTCGGGGCAAAGCCCGCGAGTACGGATCGAGGCAAAGCCTCGCGAGGACAGTCTAGGGCCGGCGTGCCACTCTTGCAGTTGATTGGTTCTGCGGTCTGTCAGAGGTTCAGGGTCAGTGGTTGATTGGCAGTGAATTTGTGATTTGTCTCTTGAGGATTCTTGTCAGCGGATTGGTTGAAAAGGTTGAGATATGGCAAGGACGAAGAATGTCGGTCCCGTTCCCGGTAGTGGTGGTGACCATCCACCTCCACCGCGTCCACCCACTGACCGCGGAAAGGGAAAGCAAAAGGTTATCTCTCGGAAGCACAAGAGGCCAGCGATGGATCCAGATTCGGCAGCCGCGCTAGCAGTGGCAGAGGCAGCTGAGTTAGCGGAGCGAGGAGGACGTCGCGCCGGCTTGAGGCTCTCGCCTCGCCGTGGAGCGCGTCGTGAGTCCCCTCCACCTCCAGAGACAGAGCCCGTCGAGGCCACAAAGGGAGCAGAGACAGAGCCAGTCCCAGAGACTGAGCCGACATAGGCCGCGGGCCACTCTTCTATCGGTGAGTTGATGAGCCGCCGTGTTACCCGTTCCCGAGGCTCAGGTGCACCACCTAGCCCTCTAGGACCCCGGCTCCCAGACCTAGTGAGGCACCAGGTCAGAGCACTTACAGCGAAGCAAGTCCAGCTGCTTCGATTCGTTGACTTCCAGTCCTGGTTCCCACCTCAGAGGGACCCCCGTGTCGGACGAGAGTTCTACACTACAGTGCACGAGGACTTCTACAGAGCATATATAGACACTGATGCTCCTCTTAGGGCCCACAGGGTGTGCCCATCTGCCCATATAGAGGGGATCAGTGGTCCAGAGATCCTGCAGCACCTCCAATATATCCAGGGTCTGACAGATCTGATGGGACGCTCAGGGGCATATCAGAAGGATTGGGTATACCAGTTTTACGCCTCTCTGTGGATCTCGCCCGATCACGAGTTCCTACACTTTGGATTTCAGGGACGTGATTTCAGGGTTACAGTAGCACGTTTCAGAGAGCTCTTCCACCTAGAGTCCTCTCCTACGAGGATCCACAGTTTGTGCTATGGTGATCAGGAGGCTCCTCGCCGACCTCACGATGGTATAGTGCCATCCACGGACTTCGTGATGCTGTGCTTTCAGCAGTCGTTCACTGAGGGTTCGAGCCGTACGCCACGTGACCTTACTCCTTTGGCTCGGATCCTCCACGAGGTACTCAGACGGACTATCCTCCCTCGGATTGGAGCCCGAGATACGATCACTCGCCTACAGCTGTGGCTCCTTGCCCATATTGTCAGGAAGGAGAAGTTCGACCTCTGGGATTTGATAGTGAGCGAGCTTGAGGATATTATAGCTGCTGGGTTCAGGGGTCATTGGCAGCTGCAGTTCGCCCATTGGATTTCTTTTTTGATAGTTGCCAAGACCGGGTCAGGTGCCATGAGAGTCACCCTTACGAGGTCAGCTACAGAGTTTCCAGTCTATTCAATGAGTCAGCTTGTGATCCATGGGAACTTGCCTCACCCCAGCAGAGCTCACAGACCAGGCACTAGGCAGGCCGGTGTGCCACCAGAGTCGGCAGAGATCACGGATGCTACAGTCGAGTAGATTGCTCAGGCAGAGCTGACAGACTTAGATGCAGATATTGACACAGCTGCTGAGACAATCTTTAGAGAGGACCTCGTCAGTTCTTGGCCTATCAGCTGCAGCAGGCAGAGATCTAGAAGACCCAGACGTTGCTACTTGAGCGTCTTCTGGCCTCTAACTCCGGGCAGACTTCCACGCCACAGTTTTAGTTGCCCGGCGTCTCACAGCAGCAGCAGTTCACTTGACCTCCTCAGCAGCCTCCAGTAGTTGTGGTGCCGACTCCAGCGTTACCGTCCAGAGGACAGCAGAGTCAGGCACCAGCTACTCCTCCGTTCCAGCCAGCAGCCTCTCCTGAGTACCAGACTCCGAGGACCCAGGTGTCCTCTTGGATAGCTTTACCCGGAGAGTTCCAGACAGGATTCACTCCTACCCGGAGAACTACCTTAGCAGAGGCCTCGAGAGATCTGTCAGCGTCTTATCTGGAGATCACGGGAGAAGACTCCCCAGGAGCAGCTCAGCCAGTCACACCAGCTCCAGAGACTGCAGTCGATCCTCCGGCGACGGGCACCCACATGTCTTCAGTTGCCTCGTCGGAGATCGCTCCTGAGCAGTCAGCACAGACAGTCACTACTCCTCCAGCTGCAGTTCAGACAAATGCCATATCCCTAGCAGAGGCAGTTACAGTGGTAGTGTCTTCTCCAGTTCAGACTCAGCCTGCAGAGGTTGCAGCAGCAGTGTCACTCGTGGCACTAGCAGTGACACCGTCCCCCTCACCTCGAGTTTTCACTCGTCGGGTTCACAGGCCCGCTACTACTGAGGCAGGACCGTCAGAGGCACCAGCTGAGCCTCAGGGGGAGTCAGTTGAGACCGCTGCTCCAGAGGTTACAGTGACAGCTCCAGAGGCCACCCCAGCTGCACCTACACCGGCAGAGGTCGAGGCAGATGATGAGTCAGACGAGTCATACCTTCAGGACTTCATCATGCTGGATCGCAGGGCTGCAGCTCCTCCACCTTCTTCTCCAGCCCCAGACACTTAGTTTTTGGTGCTAGACGCCAAAGGGGGAGAGAGGGTCGAGTATAGAGATAGGGGAGGGATTTGGATCTTTGTATGCTTTATTTTCCCGTCTCTCTCATCATGTCTACTTTCATGCATTTGTTTATATGTGTGATGTGGTGAATGCTTTGGTCGATGTTTATATGGTTGCATGTGACAAACTCTTTGATTATCACTAATACATCTTGTGAGTTGTCTCATGTTTCATGATATATCTCTATGCTTAAACGTTATTTGAGCTTCCACGCTATACTCCGACATACCCTTTGAGAATATCATGAGGTACTACCTTTACATTCATATCCATAAGTACCATGTTTTGTGATTTGGCTTGGGTAAGCGAGTATGCTTCATTACAATTTCACTAACCCTTGCTCAACCATTCCAAGTCACCTTTGAATCTAAACCATAACTCTTATCCATACTCGAGGTTCTATTGTCGTCAATCACCAAAAAGGGGGAGATTGAAGAATCATTGCCCTAGTTGATTTCGGTGATTAACGACAATTAGAGATTATTATGGCTAACGTGTGTTTTGCAGAGGCTATGTGTAGCTTAGCCATAGTGATCGATAAGAATGGGCTCTAATGGTCATCACTTAGCCCCCAAATTAGATATCGTTTCGGTCTTTAAGGAGACATGATGAAGACCCTAGAATGATAGGCTAAGTGCCATAAGGAGATGAAGGGCACTTAGAAATAGATAAGGCTTCTCTTTTTACCTTTGACCGTACTATTAAGAGGGGTTGAGATTAGTATCTTGACTTAGGAAAGCTTCATGACTTAGGTGTGGTGCACACTTGACTTTCTTAGCTCTAAGCAAGCCTATGGTGACCGTAAGATAGCCTAGAACATCTTCCATGTTCATCGCGACGAAAAACGAAGTTGTTAAAAGTGTTTTCTGGGCGTCGGACGCTCCTGACAGGGGCGCCGGACGCTGTCCGTCGGCATCGGACAGAGGCGTTGGACGCTGGGTGGTTGAGTCCACAGCGTCCGTCGACCTTCCAGAGGGGATGTCTTCTGGCTAAGTTTTTCAGGGTCCGTCGGACGCTGTCCGTCGGCCAGGCGTCGGACGCTGGTAAGAGCGTCCGTCGACCTTCCAGAGAGGGTGTTTTTCAACCCTAGCCAGAGCGTAGCGTCGGACGTTGGGGATGAGCGTTCGTCGCCCAGTGACGTAGCGTCCGTCGCTGGAACAGTGTGTCAGAACTAGCCGTTGGGCAGGGCGTCGGACCATCCGTCGCCTAGGCGCCGGAGCGTCCGTCGCCCAAACTATGAACATAAACTAGCCGTTGGGGCATGCGACGGACCGTCCGTCGCCTAGTCGACAGAGCGTCCGTCGCCAACTTAAAATGCTAGCCCGAGGCAGTTTTCAGAGGGTCTATTTATAGCCCCTCCCACTTCTCTCCCACCTAGCCTTTGCTCATTTGAGTTGCTGAGTTTGTTGAGAAGGTTGGGAAGAGAGCAAGAGCCCTAGAGATAGAGAGTGATTCGCGAATCCATCCATCCTCTCTCTAGTTCATCCAAGAGTTCAAGTGTGCATCCTCTAGTTGTGAAGCTTGAGTGAGTCAAGCAAAGATCGAGGCTTATTACTCTTGGTGATCGACATCACCTAGACGGTCCGGTGGTGCTCGGAGGAAGGTGATCGCCGGAGGATTGTCGGCGGCCCTTCTCCATCGACGTTGTGATCGATTGTGGGCGATTCACCGAGCCGGAGTGGCGAAGAATCAGCCCGTAGAGAGCACTCATCCCTTGCGCGGGATTGAGGGGGAGCTATACCTTGCGAGGTGCTCCAACGAGGACTAGGGGAGTGTCGACTCCTCGATACCTCGGCAAAACATCGCCGTGTCAAGCATCTCTTTCCCTAGCTCTTTACTACCGCATTACTTTCCGCACTTGTCATTCTTTTCATACTAGAATTGTGTAGGAAGTTTTTGCTTTCCATTGACTTGCTACCGCTTTCTAGCTAGGACACACAATTGGTAGCACTAGGGGGTTAATTGGCTCTTTATAGGTTTAATTCTTGTTTAGAAATTAAAAAGAGCCCAATTCATCCTCCTTCTTGGGCATCTTGATCCTTTCACCACCACAGCTAGTCCGCCGGCACCCATGGTCCCTCAGTCCGAGCCCCGCTTCCGCCCTTCACCGCTCTCAGTCCATCGGCACGGCAAGCCTCTACTCGACCTTCTCCACGCCATTGACCACTGTCACTAGGCATAGTACAAGCCGATAGACAGGCACACATTTGCTTTCGCAAAGATTAGTAGTAAGCCACTCAAACTGAAACACTCAAGTGTTGGGCAATCACTCATCACAAAACTGAACATACATGGGTACTTATCCACCATGTGTTCGCAGTCCCTAAAGTTTAGTGACCTTGTTTGGTTCAATAGTGACTAAAACCCACTAAAATAACCCCTAAAGTTTAGTGGCCCCTAAATTTTAGTGGGGTGTTTGACACTTTAGGGACTAAAATCACCTAAATTTAGTGGCTAAACTTTAGGGGACTACAACCAAACATGCCGTAGTCGGTGCGGTAGGTCTGGACGACCTAGCGCGGACGAAGGCGTCTAGCAAGGTGACGACGTCCTCGTTCTCGAATGCAAGGGCGACGTGGCCCTGTTAGTCCCTTCAAAATTCTAAAACTTTACGAGTGTCACATCAAATCTTTGGACATATACATAGAGTATTTAATATAAGTAAAAAATATAACTATTTGCACCGTTTATCCATAATTTCTAAGACGAATCTTTCAAACCTAGTTACTTTATGATTGAACAATAATTATCAAATACAAACGAAACACTACAGTACTTTACATCCAAATAACAAGATCCAAGTTCAATAATATTATCCAAATGAGAGTCACATGCATAGTACATTAGTTGACAAAATAATGCTATTCTGGTAAAAAAAATAAACTTTAACTAAAATTTTATTAGTAGTCATGATATAATTATTAGATCAATTAAAGAATATATTTTATTTTATACTAAATTATATAAATATTAATAATGTTTATTTATTGTAAATATGATGACTAAATTTTAACTAGCTTGTCTAGCAAAATATGTTTATACGTTGTTGCTATACGTTGTTGTGTAATTATCTGCCCAACCTTTTCTTTAGAGAATAGAGCTTTCATTAGTTAAATATACAATGATTTGCAATCAAGTTTTATATAGTTCTTTGAATTGGCTAAGAGGATGTTATCACACGCGTGAGAGTGAGAGCCAGAAACTAGCAAGTTTGGCTAATTGTTTCTACAGCTAATAAGTCGATTTTAAATGTTTTTGGCTATTTTGTTGAGAGAGAAAAACACTATATCATACTCTCTCCATACCTATATTAATTGATTTTTGAAAAAAGTTTGAGTCAAGCATTAGGAATATAAACTATGAATAACTTTTAAGTTATTAAGTTTAGAAAAATAAAAATCATATCAATAGATTTGTCTTGAAAATTACTTTCATAAAAAATATACATATATTATATTTCTATAAATATTTTTAAAAGATAAGCCGTCAAAGTTATGTTTTCGAGACCGTATCGCTGTCCTAAACGTCAACTAATATGGGTACGTATGGAGTACATGATAACCTGCCCATTTTGCAAACAAAAAACTAAAGCCTTCAAAACAAGCTAAGGCTTTCATTTGCTTCACAATTCTGTCAAATTTAATAGCAAAGCAGTCAAATTATTTATATACGATATATAAAATACAATTTAATAGTGTGTTTATTTGGTTTCATAAATGTTAAAGACTTTTTATATATAAATGTAGTCAAATTAAAAAAATCTGTTTGAAATAGAAGGATTATGTAATTTGATCGAGACGTATAAAAAGGAGTACAATTCTAAATGTAGGGGTTAGTTAACAAAAGATAATATATACTCAGGTCTGTTTAGTTCCCATCAAAATTCTAAAATTTTACAAGATTCTCTATCACATCGAATCTTTGGACACATGCATGAGCATTAAATATAAATAAAAAAACTAATAACACAGTTTATCTGTAATTTTTGAGACGAATCTTTTGAGTCTAGTTACTACATGATTGAATAATAATTACTAAATACAAATGAAACACTACACTTCAAAATTTTGTAGAACCTAGACCCTGTTTGGATCCTAACGTCTAAATTTTAGACCTGTCATATCGTATATTTAGACACTAATTTAGAGTATTAAATATAGATTAATTACAAAACCCATTACACAGATTGAGTCTAATTTATGAGATGAATCTAATAAGTCTAATTAGTCCATGATTTGATAATATGATGCTACAGTAAACATTTGCTAATGATGAATTAATTAGGTTTAATAGTTTCGTCTCGCTAATTAGTTTACCTCTATGTAATTAGTTTTTTAATTTGCTTATGTTTAGTCTTTTTTATTACTATCTAAATGTTTGATGTGACACGATCTAAACTTTAAATCCTAGATTCAAACACCACCCTAGTAACCTGTAACGAGAGCGCATATGCATATGACCATCTCCTGGGAGAGCGTGCATGCATGCGGACTTGTATCTTTTAGTACTTGGCTAGCTGTGCCACCTTCCCTTTTTGCAGGCAACTGATGCACAGGCGCACGGCCATGCAGAGGGCCTGCATGCACCTGCAGCAGCTGCTGGCACTCAGAGTCTGCACCACAGACCTCACAGTTCTCAATTGGTTCCACATGCCTTCGGTGTAAGATTTGTCGAGTTGGGAGAAACTCATGGACCACACGCCACCAGAATACCTTAATTTTTGGTGGCACCTTGAGTCTCCAATTTTTTTGCCAAACTGAATTTTCTGACGTACTTGCAGCAGACACCTCATTATCCCTGATGCGTGCCATGTCTATTAGTTTGTACCCAAAACGAATAGAGTAAACACCATGCCTTTCCGGTTCCCAAGCCCACACATCGCCATAATGGGTCCGCGCAGGTATACGCATGATGGCAGCAGCATCAACCGGGATGAAGGATTGCTTGATAATATCTTCATTCCACTGTCCATTTTCCGACAACAACTCATACACCATCGACAGTGGCTGGCCCACCCCTGGCGTAAGTGGTTGGCCCCCAAAATGATTCGGGATCCAGCGATCACGCCAAATGTATGTCGAGGTACCATCGCCGATTCTTTTGATGAGTCCTCTTGACAAAACCTCGCGACCTGCTAAGATTGCCCGCCAGGTATGGCTTGCATGCTTCTTCCTAGTGCTGGACAGAAAATCTCCATTATGATAGTACCTTCCTTTAAGCACTCTAGCACATAAGCTATCCAGATTAGTCATCAATCTCCAGCCCTGTTTCCCTAGCAGTGCTAAGTTGAAATTCCTCATATCACGAAAACTCATTCCTCCCAAAGCTTTTGGATATGTGAGTCGATCCAAACTCTGCCAGTGAATGTGTCTACTGTTTGCAGAGCTTCCCCACCAATAATTTGCAATGGGAGAACGCATCTTTTTACACGTCGTCTTTGATAATAAGAAGCAGCTCATTGAATAGGTTGGGACTTGGCAGTGCTTGGGCAACTGACTTCAGCAGTACTTCACGCCCAGCACAGCTAGCCTCCCTTCCACTCCATGTGCCAATCACATTTCTTATCCTCGTCAGAATAAACTCAAAAGCTTCCGAGGATGACCGTCCCACAGCCGTGGGTAGACCTAGGTACCTTTCAGCCAAGGCCTCATTCTCAATATTCAGAGATTGTCGAACTTCCATCTTCAAATCATCCGTGCAATTTCTACTGAAAAATACCACAGACTTGTCCCTGTTTACCAATTGACCCGAACCCAGGCTGTAAATATTTAGAAGCTCCTGCCCCCCCCCCCCCCCCCCCCACCCCTTTGCGATGCTTCTGGAAAGACAATGCAATCATCCACAAAAAGTAAGTGCGAGATCCAGGGGCATGGATACCCACACGCACACCTCTGGAGAGATACACTGGCCCCAAAAACTTCAGTAAGCCTGATAAACCTTCAGCACGGAGAAGAAAAGGATAGGGGGAAATAGGATCACCTTGACGTATCCCCCTACTTGGTCTGAAAGTGTCTGTCAATACACCATTAACTCGTACTGACATAGTCATTGAGGTAACACACCTCATGATCAGTGACACAAAGGTGTCACAAAAACTCAATTTCAACATCACTTTCTTCAGATAGTCCCACTCAACTCGGTCATATGCTTTGGCCATATAGAGCTTGACAGCATAAGCTCCTGTCTTACCCTTTTTCCTTTTTAGATAATGCGTACATTCATACGCTATTAATACATTATCTGTTATCAGCCTTCCCGGAACAAAGGCACTTTGTTCCTCGAACACTACCTCATCCAGGAAGCCCCTCAATCTGTTGGCAAGAACTTTTGAACACAGTTTATAGATGACATTGCACAGTGAAATTGGTCTGACGTTTTTCATATCCTGCGGATTCTTTACCTTCGGCAGGAGAACAATTGTAGATCTATTTACCTCAGCCGGCATCTCACCACCGTTAAGGAAATCCAACACTCCTTTAATGATACTTGGACCCAAAAGTTTCCAGTGGTGTTGATAAAAACTGGTTGTGAAACCATCGGGACCCGGGGCCTTATTTGCACCCATCATAAACAGCGCATGTTGGATCTCTTCTGGCAGAAAAGGCCTAGATAACTCCTCATTCATCTGTTCTGTAACTTTGGATGGAACATGGTTAAGGATTGTCTCAGGTTGCAGACCATCCTGGGCAGTAAAGAGCTCAATATAAAACTGTCTTGCCATGTCCTCAATATCAACTTTATCGGTCACCAAAATTCCATCATCCCGAAATAGAGAGTTGATTCGATTACCTTTTGCTCTTTCCCTTGACTTTGCTTGGAAAAAAGCAATGTTGCGATCACCCTCCCTAAGCCACTCAATACGAGATCTCTGCTTCTCCATCACTTCTTCTCTAGATATCAATTCTGAAATATGCCTCATCACATGTCGTTCCTCATTGGAAGGACCCATCCCAATGGATTGTCTTCTGATCCGTTCCAAATCCTTCCGAAGCTGTCCAAATCTGACATAGTCCCAATCTGACATAGACCAACCTAGCTCACCAAGTTGGCCTGCAAGCTGTCCAAGTGACACATGAGCACTCGGATTCTGCCAGGCAGACTCCACCATTTTCATATATGTAGGATCACGCCGCCACATATTCTCATACCTGAATCGGCGTCTCCCCCGTCTTCGTCTCGGTCGGCCCTTGGCACACTCAATAACATGGCAACAATGGTCTGACTCGGTTGTTTGTACATGCCAAACCTTAATATCTTTAAACAGATCAAGGAAGGTTGAGGACCCCAGCCCTCTATCCAAGCGTACCTTAATATTATCACTCCCCTGCTGCTTATTATCCCAAGTATAAGGAAGGCCAATAAACCCCAGATCAGAGAAACCACATATTTGTACCGCATCACGGAAGCCTTCCATCTGTCGTTCTGGTCTAATCTGGCCACCAAATTGTTCATGTGCCTCTAGAACTTCATTGAAATCTCCCGCACAAAGTCATGGAAGATCACTCTGAGTATTAAGGTATTTTAAACATTCCCAACTTCTGTACCTCAATTCACGCTTGGCTTCTCCATAAAACCTCGTGAATCTCCACTTAGCAATATGTGTTACTGGATCAAAAACAGCAACATCCATATGGATCTTGTCATAGCTCTGAAGCTTCACATCAACATCACTTGACCACAGAAGTGCCAAACCTCCACCTCTGCCAAAACTCCCAATCCCAAGGCCGTTAGCAAAGCCTAGAGATCTTTTAATATCATCCACTCGATCAACGAAAAAACGTGTTTCTGACAAAAAACCAAACGCGGGCGATGTAGATGTACCAAGCTACGCAGTTCCTGAACTGCCGCGGGACGCCCTAGACCCCGACAGTTCAAACATAAGATTTTCATGGTGCTCGGCGGGGACTGTCGCTCACAGCCGCCGCTGATTTTGCATTTAGGGTATTACCTCTTTTCTGTTTCTTCAAGGTTTCAATCATGCTGCCTCCACTGCACTCCCCACTTGCGTACATTTTGTTAACTCGGGAATTAACCAAACCAACCGGTACTATAGCACTCAAATCCGCTGCAAGATTAATCAAATCAAGGTTTTGAGTTACTGGATTTGACACCTTCGACTTCCTCTTCCTCGGGGGAGGCCTGCTATCTTCAGACAAGACAAGCTTTCTATTGGCCCCAACCACAGATTTCTCCTTCGCTACTGGTGCAACCTCAGCCTGCTGCTTGAGTGGCGACTGAACCTCCGGATCAGCATCATCCCCCGCATGGTCCGGCGATTGCTGCGACCCATCATCACCCATTGATGAACGGGCATTCCCAGAGCTGCTGTATTGTGCACGTGGAGGCCTTGATGTCGAGGAACCAGTACCAAAGGAATCGGCTGCTGCACTTGCAAAGGATTGCCAACGTTTCTCTTCTCTTCTGGCGCCCTAATTTGAACATCGAAGGGTAATTTCCCTTGATCATTTCTCTGCACCGGATGAGGACAGTCCAACTCTGAGTGCCCGATCACACCACACGCAAAACAATAATATGAGAGTTTTTCATACTGAACATGAAACCAATGTGGCTCCTCCGATTTACTCATGCGGAGGAGCACCCCTCGCCTCAAGGGTTTTTTGATCTCAATGGCAACACGACCATGCAGATATGCCCCGCTAGCCTTGCCATCCACATCCACATCCACATCCATCTGGACCACTTGGCCGATCAAACTCATAGCACGAGAGCCTCTCGTTTGATTCATCCATCCTAGTGGTAAATTCAAGATACGTACCCATATCTCTAGCCGATCAAAGATAATTTCCTTCGCAACTAGTTTTTCATCATAATTCTGTAGGATGATCGCGTACCGCCCCACCATCCATGGCGTCCCAGCCAAGACCCTATCCATGTCCGACCAGTTGCCAAACTCCGCCATAAACATGTTATCTTCTTTTTCCCCAATCGCCCGGATCTTAAGGCCAACCGGATTGCCCCAAGCCGGTCTCATCGCCGAGCGTATTGTATTCACATGGATTGGCGATGGAGAGAGTACCTTACCCACCAACGACAACTTGGAAGGTACAATATTTAGGCCCCTCAAATAACAGACATATATATATATATAAATGGTTGGAAAGAATTTCCGAGTGTTCTTTTTGGTGTTTGATAGGCATGTGGGAAGAAACTACGAAAAGATTAGTAAGGTTGTGTCATCCACAGCTAGGATCCTATCTCGACTCTCGAGTAGGATGGATCATAGTAGCAAACTCTGGCTGTGCGTGCATGCGGTCCTCCTTGTTACTGGATCCTACATCTCGGCCAACCAACAAACTCGTTTGCATAACTAACACAAATATGCCGACATTTGTATGCTAACTAACACGCATGTATGATTATTTAGATCCCCATGTACAACTCTTTCTTGCATCATTTTTTGTGCGTCGTGACAACTTCCACACTTGCGCCGACATGAGTAATCTGCGAAGAATGACCGTAAATGTCTCGAATACACGTGCAACGTACATGATCGCTCTACATAGAGATGAATGTCGGAAGAGTTGAAACAAGCCGAATGTATAAGGAACAACAGAGATTAAACAAACTCACTGAAACCCTTAGGGAGCAGGTGGGACAGCCGGGCTGAAGGAGGCTGCATGAGATGCGCCCAACTCTTACAATTAGAGGGCCTCCACTTACGACCGGAGTGAAGCTCATTCCACCTGATTTCCTTCATTGAGATAGGCATGTAGAGAAAAGTGTCAGATAAGAGAAACGTTATGGTTGTGAAAGAGTTTAATATCGATGAAGTAAAACAATCAGTGGAAAAGTGACAAATAAGATAAACGGTATGTTTGTGAAAGAGTTTAGTATTAATTTTTAGAAAAGCTGCTTCCAAAAGTAACCCCTTTGGTTGGGCTTTTGGCTTTTAGAGACAAAAACCCAACCAAACACTCTGTTAGATATACACTATATCTTGATACATAGCAAAAGCATTTTATAATTTTGAAAGGAGGGAGTACCGTAGTAATTGTTTTCATTTGACACACAGAAACCAGTTAGTGGATCTTCCAGGGAATTTATTTCTTATCTGTAAACTTAGCCTTTATTTCCCCCTTTTATCTTGCTATATACACTTTCTCCTTGCTCCGTGAATGATTGAATTGGTTTTGAGTCAAGGCAATGACTACCTGTTCTTGGCAACGTGTCCCGGAATCCCCATTTGCACAATGGCATTTGCTAGACCCATGCGAACTTCGTGGCTCGGAAGAAGGGCTCTGGTGTCTTCTTTTTCCTTACTTCTCCAAGGTCTGTCTTCTTGCTTACATAGATGGTTTCAATGGAGTTGTCACATGCACATCCTAGGTATGGTCTACTTCTGTATAGCTTGATGCATCTTCTCTTCTAGTTTCTCGTATGATTCGCTGGAAGATCATGCATCTCATTTGCTAGTGCCAAGTCTAGGTAAAAATTGGGAAATATCATAGCACCCTCCCGCCTTTGCAGAAAAAAGCTACACGTGCTATTTTAGGACCTGTGCTATCATAGGTGATGAATGAATATGATGATGCATTCGATGATTATAGTCTGTATGGTGTATTTATTTGGTATATATAAACCTCATTAGTGACATTCTAATGCTTTCTGTATTAATTATTTTTTGTTGATTCTACTATTTTCAGAGGGCTATTTCCCTTCCCCAGACCCCGCAGTGCGGGAGCCTACGGCACTGGGTACGCCCTTTACTATTTTCAGAGGAATCCTACAGTGTCTTAGGCTACATGTACTAGTGGAAAATGTATGAACCCCACCCCTCCCTCCTCCTCCCCCTCCCCATCCTCCTCACACACAACATAGAGACCTCATGATCGTTCACTATACTCATTTTTAGATATTTCTTGTCTTCTTGTGTTTTCTTGCAGTGGATCCTTTTTGCAAGACATGCTACTGTCGATTTGGTATTCCACATCCTGGCGTACAGAAGATATTTGCTTATGGACATAACAATGTGGTAGAAGCCTATGAAATGTGCTATTATCGCTCCCATGTGCTGCATCCGGACCCTGGAGAATTTGTGTGTGGCTATCACCATCCTTACCACCCGCCGATCGCATTGGATGTGAAACTGGCTTCTTAGCTTGCTACTTATTTGGTACTTAAGATGGACTTGTTGGTATACAGTGCTGGTTGGAATGATTGTCTTCAAGGAATTTAATATGATGGCCGCTTTCCATATACTGAGTTACTTCAAAGCTATATAAATTTACCAAGTTTGTATGTAACTTGGCATACCATTTGTACGTTTCTGCTGGAGACATGGAAAAATGCTAATCTTTGTCAGTTGTGGAGAGGAGATTGTTGCTGCAACTCTCAGCTAATTGAAGAAAATAGAATGTTGTTTGTTTTGAAATCATTGCATAACTGTTAGTCACTATGTTTGCACTACTCCTGTAATCTTGTGAGTTGTCCCACTACTCCTGTGAGTTGTACCACAAATTATTTATCAATGACCAAAGAATATGAACTTTCTACTTACAATCATCATGAATTGAATTACAATCAATTTGCTTTGAGTCAGTTACCGATCTCTATAATGGGAGATTACACAATTCAAACAATTAGAAATTTGCCTCAAAGTAAAATAGACGAAGAAAAATCTTGGAATTCAAGAACGGATTACTAGGTATTAGGATTTTTCTATTAGGATTGAAGAACAATTCACTACTGGAGGTCGGGAGCTGACTGTTTTATTCTGTACAAGATCCAAGACAGTAATGTACATATCCTACCCGGGAACAAAAAAAAAAAGACAATTGAGGATTTGTTTGATCTGAGAATCTCATCAGATAGCATAGATATTCAGATGTAGTATATCTGGCCGACATTGAGCAGGCTCTCATGGGGCACGTTGAAGATGACGCTGTTCTCCCTGCACACCCTCCTCATGAAGGCGTACATGTAGTCGACGGCGAGCTTCTTCACGACGCCCGAGTCCCGCCGCGCGCGCACGATGGTGTTCCCGAGGATGTGCACCACGCCGGCGTCCTTGCACCGGTTCAGGAACTCCAGCTCGTCGCCCACCGTGCTGCTGGCCTGCCCCACCGACGCCGACGCCGACGCCGAGCACTGTAGCTGCTGCTGCCGCATCCCTCTCGGCGCCAGCGCCAGGGGCGACTGCGCGGCGGGCACGATCGAGTCCTGCGACGAGAAGCTCAGCTCGCCGCCGCCGTTGGAACTCATGGTCGCGCAGGCCCGCTCGCCCAGAAACACCGCCCGGCCGGGCACCTGCTCCGGCACGCTGAACTCGTCCGAGTCGGAGTAGCCCTCCATCATGCTCTCCAGGCGGACGAAGAAGAGCACGCAGTCGAAGAGCATCCGCTCGAAGTCCTCGTCCCTCTTGTGCAGGTCCTTGTACCCGTACCTGGCCACGCACCGGAACATGTGGAAGTTCTTGGGCCCGATCCGCCGCACCAGGAACCGCTCCTCCGTCGGCACCGTGTACACGGGAGGTACTTGACGCAGACGAACACCACCACCGAGTGGATCGCGGGGAGGTTGGTGATGAAGTGGGAGAAGATGTGCGGCACGCCGCTGGCCAGCTCCGTGTACACGAAGCCGATCCCGGGGACCCTCACCAGGCCCAGGCTCGGGCCCAGGCCCAGTATCCACGCCATCGACACCTTGCTGTGCATCTCGAACTCGTACCGCTTCACCGTGCAGAAATGCCACACGTACATGATGGCGAAGAAGGCCGTCGCCACCACGAGCGGGACCCACCCACCCTGGTCGATCTTCAGTATGCACGCCACGAAGTAGGGAACCTCCACCATGAGCGACAGCACGATGAAGGTGACCACGAGAATCCAGTGGCTCTTCCACACCAGCAGCATTATTGGGACCATCAGGAATGTCGTAACTAGCATGACTATAACCACTGCAGTACCATATGCATTTCCTATCTGGCTTTGGTTCTTGAATCCAGCAGTTACAGCAATGCAGAGAACCAGAAGGATCCAGTTGATGTCAGGGATGTAAATCTGCCCAAGGAATTTCTTCGAGGTGTGGACTATCTTCACGCGGGGAAAGCAACCAAGTGCAAGAGCTTGCTTTATGATTGAGTAGGTTGCAGATATGGTGGCTTGACTCGCAACAATTGCTGCAGCAGTTGCTATGACAAAGGCTGGCCAGTATATGGCACCTGCAAGCAATGATCAAAGATATCACTATCACCACCAAATTACAGAAAAGCTAGCACCAGTACACACACATTGACATTACACACTATCAATAATGCGTTATGCACTATGCTACCAGTGTGTGTGCACCTAGCAGACATGGTGTGGTGGCACTCGGACAGCTGTGCCTTTGAATTAGTAGTGAATAGGATTGTATGATGTCGTAGATGAGGGGGACCTGGAATTGATCGATAGAAGGCGTCAGCCACATGTGTTTTGTTGGAAATTATGTAGGCAGCCTGCCCTGTGTACGCCAGTAGAAGGCATGGAAACACAATCAAGGTGAAAGCAATCTGCAAACATATATACCTTCACTTTAGCAAACATGTAACAACATATATACACTTGGCTACTCGATACTGAAGGCATTTTACCTGAATTGCCAATACAGGAAAGTGACAGAGATCAGCAAATAACGCTTCAGTTCCTGCACAGAAAAAAAAAGTTTTTCATGCTACAATGGATATTGGATGTACTAGAGGGAGTAGAGACGATTAAACATAAGCAACCTATACTTTACGCCCCCCCCCCCCCCCCCCCCAAAAAAAAAAAACAAAGTGATCCAACTCTGACCCGTGATGCTAAGCATGATTCCTCCCAGAGACGTCCAGATATCAGAATTCCTTCTCCGTTGGAAAAATCGGTATATATATATTGGATTGTATGCTTTTAATACAGAGCTATCATACTTTTGTATGTTTATAGCTCCGACGCTTCCAATTAGGATGAACCAGAGGAGAACTATTGGTGCAAAGAGCCATCCCACTTTATCTGTTCCATAGTGCTGCATGCTAAATAATCCGATTAAGATGACCACAGCGACAAGCACAACAACATCTGCAAGATGCGGAAGAAAGCAATATCATTTTTACTTGTCAAATTATTAAAAAGATAGATTGGGACTTTGGAACTGCTGTAGTAAAACCGAAAAGGACTGATGTGTGATGAGATTGTGATGCATATACATCAACAGAAACAGGTATGCACTACACGAATTTCCTTCCACTGTTGCAATAAGAACAATGTTTGGTTTGCTTACAATATCTTTGAATCAAAATTCAAATAGTTGCAGTACAAAAAAATAATATAAAATGGGAAATACATACCGGTACTCATGTTCTGATTCTGGACCTTAATGCCACCTGACGCAGAAAGGACTACAGAAACCACAAAACCATAAGTCACATCCAAAAAAAACATCAGATTTAGTCAAAACTATGTGATGCTTAGTATTGTAAAACAAAAGTGAAGATGAGTACCAGATATAGCAGGTGTAAGAATTCCATCTCCTATTGCTGTACAAGTACCAATTAAAACAAGAATAAGAAGAATGTTTCTCTTATATGCATGTGACTCTATCCATCTCTTTATTTTTGCAGCAACTGAATTCTCTTCATAGGTTTGCCGACTATATGTCGTCAATTCCTCATCAGTCCTGTGTTGATTAGGTATGGTGTTGATCTTTGCATGACGGCATAATAGGGAATAAAGAGCAAATGTACCACCTGCAAGAAAGTGCAACATGTTGTCACCTTAGGAGTCATACATTATGCAAACACTGAGCAGCAGCAAAATTATCTCAGATCAAAAGTTTAATCATTAAGAAATGCACTTTAGCACAATAGCATCTCTGAAGAAAAACAAATTCAAGAGGTGTGATATGTCAAAAGTGTGATGTGCTATCTTTAATTCTCAAGCACCATAAATCTCTATTTTCTAATGTATAAAAATTTAGTTTTTTAGTACTTTACTTTTTTTTTTTTTGGAATTGGTAGTAATATACTTTTTAAGGCATCTAGATCAAGGGTTGGTTAGAACTTGGTTGCACATTGTTGTCTGTCTGCAGTGAAGGTGCTATTGGAAAAAGTTTTTTTTTTCACTTTATTCCTAGTATTTTTTTTCTTTTCCTCTAGTATAATAATACTTATCGCAAAGCTCCTGCTGTCCTTTCAAACAAATTAGGGCTATGAGGATTAAGCATCTTACCTTGACCATTGTCATTTGCCCTCAAGACAACAAAAACATACTTCAGAAGCGGTATGAGAGTGAGGGTGTAAATAATCAAGGAAAGAGCTCCAATAACATCTTCATCCTCATCCTCACCTATTCCACGAGGAAATATATTATAGAACACATATAAAGGTGACGTACCCAAGTCACCAAAGACCACCCCAAGGCTCTGGAATGCCAGCCGTAGTAACAAAGCTGATGAGAACTTCTGCATGAAAGGAAACAACAGTCAACAGAAATTATTGATTTAGCTGCCTATTTACTTAAATCACAAACTAGGATTCTTCTTCCGGGCCAGAGATTCTTCTGGTAGTGATTCATTGGAAGTAGAATGAACCATAGACTTGTTTAAAACAAAAGGGCTCGCTCCTTGGTTAGGAAAAATGGCAATATGATCCCAGGAGTCGAACCAAGTTTCTTCAATCATCCTCTACAATTGGAAAGACACATGTTCGTGCAATCAAAATGTAGTCGTGTTGAAATAGTTCGTTTATTCCATAATCTAGATGTTTTCAGAGAACGGACTGCCCAATGAGATGGGTTGTCACATGCAGACACTAATCTTACATCTACTGCAAGTATTGAAGAAAAATTCAAGTCTTGGCTACAAAAACAAAATGAACATGAAGAAGACTGAAAAAGGAGAAATGCCAAACCTTTTCTCTGTACATATTCCTCAGCCTGCCCGCCTCCTCATCCATGGGTTGATCAAGGTTCTGATCTAGCTCCCACACATGCTTCCCCGGTTTGTCAGCTCACTTTCTGACAGCGATGCCATTGACCTCTTTTCCCCTCAGCGACAGTTCCTCGAATGTGAAATCTTGTCCTACGAACCGGTATTCAGACTCCACAGCTGCTTGATCTCACACTCGAAATCCAGACTCGAATCTCTTCATCAGCACCGCTGCATGCATTCGATTCTTGGCGTTAGCAAGCACCAAGCCTTAGCTTCCAGCCAAATCTCCTCACTAAACACCGCTTTGGTTATTGCAAGAAACGAAAATGGAATCTTCGGTCCGACAGCGAAGAGCGACAAATCACACCGACCTCACAGCACGGACCGAAATCAAGAAGCAGAAATGAGCCCCTGTTTGCTGTAGCCACGAGTAATCCCAACCAAAAAAACAACAACCTTTCCTCTGAAAATCTCACCAGAAATCGAATTTTGATGCAGCTGGCGCCACGACCGTCCGCAAACAGGCGAAGCACGAGAGCTGCGCGAGGAGGAGGAAGACGAGGAGTTGAGGTGGAGACTGGAGGAAGCAGCAGAAGCCAGCAGCAATACCCAACCGAGCAGAGCAAAAGAAGGCAAGAAATACTGCCAGGAGCAGCAGCAGATGTCTAGGCACTGCGAGGAGCGGAGGCAGGCAGGCAGGTGGCGCCCCCACGAATTTGGTCTAGAATTAAATGACAAAGAGCTCCTGCCTTCCGTTATGAATGATTGCAAGTTTGCCACTACTTACAGACAAGGAGAAGAACAGAGGAAGACGATGATAGGGAGGGGAGCTACCGAGTGCAGAGAGAGCAAAGGAGAAGTTTTGAGCTTCTTGCAGCTTGCGGAGTACTAGTACTTCTTGCGGATGTAAAAACCAGGGGGAGTGCTGATGCTGGCATCATGACATGGCAAGTCACTGTCAGCCATCGGGTCTAGTAGAAAATAAACAGTTTTTTAATGACATTGATTCTGCTTTCATAAATTATTTGATTAATCAGTTCCTAGTCTTTTTGGTGATAATAGGATCCAGATTTGTCAACGTCTCTCCTCAGCTAAACTAAACGTATTTAGTTTCAGTTTCATCTTGTCTGTTAGTAGCCTTGGTAGTATGGCAGTTGTTTGCTCACTTGCAACTTGGAATATCTAAAATTTGTGGTTTGACATTGTTGATTTTCTATATGCTCTGGGATTTTCTATAGTATCTGGAGTCGTTGTAGTACTCTAGACTACCAACAGCAGCCAATAATCAGTTAGTAGGTGCCATTTTTTAAGTTCAACGGTGTACAATCTGAGCTAACTTATTTTAATACTACCATATCTTATTATCTTTACTATATTCTGTGCTCTTGGTAGAAAAGAATCAAAATATATTAAGCACAAACTGTACCTGCCACTGCCAGTAAATAGATGCAAGTACTCATACAACTATACAAGGAATCATTTATACAGTACATACCTACTAGAACTCTCCCCATCCTGCTAGCTAGGCATGAGTGTCCTTCTCTAGAGATTTTCAGTATTCATTTGCCTACAAATATTCATTTTTTCAGAGCATTAAAAAGGACAATTTCGGACAAAACAGTTACATCTGCCGCCATCTGGTCCCTTCTGGGAGGCCTACAAATGAAAGCTTGGTTGGTGTCCGGCCCTGAAACATGCTGGTACCTAGCTGTAGGAATTTTCCTGTGTCTGTTGTGTCCCATACTATATTCTTCAGATCGAACAAAAGGCGCTGCAATTATGCGAGGAATTGGAATGCAATGCGATAATTTTATTAGTAATAATGCAGGGAATTATGCCCGGGAACTAATTCCTGTGACCTTTTCTCGCCATGAACAAATAAAAAAATGATTTTATTTACAATTATTGCATGTGATTCACCACCACATGGAAAGACACAAGCCAGTGCACAGAAAAGAAATAATTTTGTAGAAATCAAGTTTGGTTGATAGTTTTTATGACTAATAAGTAGATTACTACTATTTATTGTTTGAGAAAAATATAATATCATAATTAATAAATTAGGCTAGTAAGTTTAAACGAACAACACATGTTTGCAAGTCCTGCTTGATGCTGCAGTACAGTCGAACATATGATACTATAGGAGTACTTCATGTTTGCAAAGTCCTGCTAGATGCCTTTTCTTGCTTTCATTCAGGTTAGTTCTGAATATGCCAAGATTTGCGTCAGGGCCAGCAGTAAGCAGCATCCGAGGCAGCTGCTGAACTGAACGGTGACTCGGTGGGGCGGCGGCTAGTGCAGGTGCAGCCACTGCGCCCACGTCACGGCTCATAGCCTACATCACCAGGTAGGTTGTAGGTATACATGTGTAGTAGTATGTGGTATGTTTATCCATAACTTGTTGCAGAAAGTGACCCTTGTGGCCTCCTTTCATTGAAAAAGGAGGCATGGCACAGTGAGAGCACCTGAGAGTTATGGATGGCCATGGCCTAACCTAGGCAAGAGGACGCCATAGCCCACGAGTCATGGATAGCCTGAATGGCTTCTCTGAACGATGGCATGAGTGTCAGTGGATGTTATTCTTTGCAGGTGGTGAGGTGGTGTGTGATGCATGCTCCACCAGGCCACCATATATGCTTTCTTGGTGGCTTGATACTTGATGGTATGATGAGTATTCCTCTCTTCATTTATCTTATTCTCTTTTTTTTTCTTTAAGTATTCGTATGTGTGACGGTGTAAGTAGAAATGGCCCCTAGCTAAGAACTTGTTTGATACACATGACTAGTTAGTTGCCAGTTGTGATTAAAAATTAATAAAAAATAGCTATAGTTAGCTAGTTATTTGGCTAACTACTAGTTAAAGACCTGACTAAAAAACTAACTCTCCTATTAGCTCTCTTGTTTAGATACACTCTAATTTGAGCTAAAAACTAACCAGCTAACAACTAGCCATGGTATCTAAACATGTCAAGTTGGTTATGTGGCTCCAATATCACTCCTTATTTTCTAGATTTCACTCTATGTGGGAATAGATTTTAGGTTGGGATTCCATGTCAAAGAACCTGCCTAAAGCTCAGTCTTGCGGACGCTCTCACATGCCATATGGTGTCATTATGTATGGGTGAGACATGGATTCAAGGGTTTTCTCGATATTTGTGAGAAGATCTTCTTAATGCAATGCATATCTTACACATCACAGGTCGTTCTTTTTTTTTGACACTGTGAGCTCTGTTTTTTTTTCTTTTTGAAATGAATTTGGCAGGAGAGCTGACTGTTGTATTAAAAAAGAAAGTAGCCTAAAAATACACTATACAAACTATACCATGGAGCCAAACCTCCAAAGTCCTCGTCTCAGGAGGGATTACATCAAATGTGCACTAATAAGTACGGCTCCGTTTAGATATATAAATCTAATAGTTAGCTGCTAAAAATTGGCTCTTTTATATACACAATTGGATCTAACTAAAAGTCTAACTAATTGTTAGCTAATATCCAACTAAGAACTATCTTATTAATTGAGCCAAACAACCTAATACTTAGCTAGCTAATAGTTCATTTGGATCCAAACATAACCTAGATGAGCTATATAAAAGCTATCTAGCTTCACCCTGGCACAAATTGCGTCGAGCAAAGGATAAGAGAAGAAAGGTTGTTCGTAGATCATGGTGGAGGCATCTTTTTCTCTGTTTCACTGTGTTGAGAGTTCTATCTCATCTTACACTTTTGGCTCAACTCATGGTTTACGGTAACTCAACATACTTTTTTTTTAGATAATGGATAGCAACTATCCGGCTTCATCTACCCGAGGGTAGAATCAGACCAATTATTACAGATACCAGGTCCAAGACCCACTCCAAACTTGAAAAAAATTCGACAGCCACAATCCGGCTATAAAGAAAACAAGACCGAGGCAAAGTTCTGACAAACGCTAACCAATAAATCTGTTTGTAAGCCATCCACCGGTACTAAAGAACTGTAGAGCGGACGTCTCAAGACGCTGCCCTGCAAGAAGAAGCTGATCACGTAGCTCCTCACGCCGCTACAACTTTGCCCATTGCCGCAGCCAGTAAGTTCCCCTGAATAGAACCTGTAAAAAAAATTTGGTCTACATTTATCAAAAACAACCTCATTTCTTGTTATCCAAATAGTCCAGCATAAAGCTGATGCTGCAGTTAATAACAAAGCATGTTGAGCCTGACTACCCGACTTCGACCATGTATTAAAAAGATCATTCATACTCAAAGGGTCAGAAATCCCAAACATAAGGGGAACAACTCGCCACAAGAATTTGGCATAATGACAATTAAAAAAGAGGTGTTGAATACTCTCTGGACAGTGGCAAAAAGCACAATTTTTATCACCATTCCAGTTACGCCTTGTCGATGTTTTAGCATCGATAGCCTGCCACGGGGTTACCCGAGACAGTAGTTCGTGCCTCGGTGAATAGTGAAACCTTGGTGGTTGGACACGCAGGACACACGGTTTATACTGGTTCAGGCCCTCGACAAGGTCGAGTATCGCTTGTTATTGCTCTTGATCGTAATACAAAGTGTTGTGTGTCGCTCTACGTATCGGGCGTTACGTAGTATGTTCTGGCTGTTTTTTGGGTGATACCCTCACCAGCCCTTTATAGTCCAGGAACTGGTCGAGGGTTGCTCTAATCCTACTCTGTTACAAACTTAGAGTCCTAAGCTGTGCTTCGGTCTTGTAGTCTTTACCGAGTAGAATTCGGTTTCTTCTGTCTGTCTTCCTTTGTGGGCTGAGGAAAGGAGGCCCAAAGCTTAGGTAAGCCGGTCCATGGGTACCCTATAGGATGTCCCATCGATAAGCCCCCGAGCATCTCATGATTTTTCTTCAATATGTCGGGTTTCTTTTGAAAGCGAGACGAGTTCTTTTTGAAGCAAAATTGTGAAATGATCTTCTGTGTTCTTCATCTTGTGATATTATGCACCTTTGGTGCACTCATTGAGTGTAGCCCCTGAGCCTCTGATTACTTGGTACAAGTATTTGGAGGATCCGAGAAAAACTTTGTGTGGTATGTATTTCCAGCCCCCGAGCCTTCTCCGAGTTCTTTTGAAAAATAACTCGGTAGAAGGTTCTGAAATACTCCGCTTCTGTCTGTTTTTGTTCACGGGTAGGTACTGTGCTTTCACGGATATGTGGAATCTTGCTTTCACTGTTTGCTTTGGTCAGCTTTTGTTGTTTTCTTGATTTTCTTTCTCGTAACTTTTGGCTTTTGGTGGCTCTTCCTGGTTATATATTGCGTTGTGCTTGCACTGATAGCTCGATTCTTAGGGTTCGATGATCATGCTGCTGAGTGAAACTGAGCAGCCCTCGGGCTTATGCCCGCCTTCTGGTAATCGAGTGGTTAGAAGAATTCTTGTGAATGGAGTTGGAGGTAGACTAACTCGGTTAGATTTTTCTGGGAAGTTTGGTGTAGTAGGTAGAAGAAGTCTTGTGATGTGGCTTCCATGCCTTCTCTATCTGTCTACTGAACTCCGGGTTGTAACCGTTGCCGCCCTGAGTTGGTTGACGTGGCATGCTCTATATTTCTGGTCGTGCGTGCTTGCGCCGAATTCTTACTGAAAAGGCTAGAGCTGGAGTTGTCCAATCTCATTTGCTAGGAGTGGCTTTCTGCCTATGAACCAGGACTTTCTTCAGGCGTTAAGGAAACTCTGGGTTGTTTCACTCTGCGAGTTTTTTACCAAGTGCTTGGTCTTCTTTGGTAGTAGACCAGATCTGTCCTTGGTTTTGGTCTTTATATGTTGTCACTTGTGATCTCTTGTTGTAGATGAGGTTCGTACTGGCCTTGTATTGGTAGCTTCTGGTTGTTGTATCTGTAAGATCACTGACCGAGTTGTTTTTGGTATTCAATAAGTGTCCCTGGTTGTATAATTGTCTTTGGAATATTCTTCTGGATATTCCATCTAGTACTCTGATGTACTGCTTTTTTTGTAGCTGTTTGTATCTCTCATCAATGTAGTCCTTGTAGAATTTTTTGCCTTTACTGCTCTCTTTATGTACTATTGCCGATGTTGTCCTTTCTTTATGGACTTGGTGTATGTGCACCCGTTGTTCTTCTATAAATAGCTGTAGTATTGTTTCCTTGTCACATATCTTATGTTTTTCCTTGTAAGAGATCCTTTGTTGTATCATGGATATTGTAGTGGGCGAGCTTGACGAGCCCCCGGGCTTCTTTCTTCTCTTTCTTGGGTTGTAATCTGGTGAATGGTGTAGATCTTGTGATAGAGACTAGTTGCAGGCTAGTTCTAAAGTTGTAGGATTCTATGGAAGGAGCCAAAGCAAATGGTGTAGGCCTTGTGATGGTATTGGTGTGTACTGTCATGGACCCTTCAGTCATTTGTTCGTGCTTCCTTCTGGGTTGTTCTGGATTCGTTGTCTTTAATGACGCCCGTCTTGGATGACTTCTTAGTTCTACTTCCTTTGGTTAGCAAGGATGCACTTCCTATCGTCTGAAATCAAGCGCTTCCAAGCTGCTTTTTTTTGCACGACAATTACCGGTTCCGTCTTGTGTAATTTTGATTCTAGTAATCCATGCTTGTCAGAGTACTTTTGTATCTGTTGGGGCGTTGTATTCTGATGTAAATCTGCCTATGTGTTGATATTTTTCAATAAAGGACTTTTACTAATCACGTTCTGCTGGGTTGTTTTCATCTTCGGCTAACCACTTCTTCATCATGTTATATTCTACAGGGTGTAAATGTTTTATGGTACTCAACTGCGGTTGTCCTAATCTGACCGTTGTTTTTTCCTTTTCTGATGCGTAATCTTAGGAAATAACAGTTTTGGTAACCGTTCCGCTATTTTTTCCGTAATTGCTGCCTCTGGGTAACGGTTGTTTATGGGAACCAACCTTTATATAAGTTTCTTCACCCTTTGTTACCGTGTCTTTCTCCAACTAACATGAAATTTCTGTCCTCTATTTTAGCTTAACCTTTTTTTTCGTTCTTCCTGGAGTAATTTTGCAATGAAGGGTAAAGGGATTCTGAAATCTTCCGTATAGCAAGGTGATCTTGATCACTTAGTTGCACAAGGTCTTCTTTCAAGATCGGTTATCTGTGAATTGCCTGGTGATCAATCGTCCCCAAACCCATCTCCTGATCAATCTCTTCTTTTTGTCTCTTACGTTAGATCTAGACTTTATTTTCCACCATCTGACTTCTTAATTCAGTTTCTTGATTTCTATGGTCTCCAACTTCACCATCTTGTTCCTAATGCTATCCTCTTCCTTTCCTGCTTCGTGCATCTTTGTGAGGCTTTCATAGGGATCCCTCCTTCTCTTTTGTTCTTCCGCTATTTCTTTCGAGTTCGTTTTACTGGTAGATCGAAGGTTCCTAGTTGTGGTTGTTGCCTGATTCAATCCAGGCAGGGTCACAAAAATGCTTTTCCTTCTTTGTCCCTGTCTGAATCTGTCCGTGATTGGGCTGAAAAGTGCTTTTCCTTCTCAGCCATCTTTTCCTAAGCCTTTATCTTCTCTCCTAGCTTCCCTTCCCTGTTGGTCTGATAAAATTTCCACTTCTGAAAAGCAAGCCCTTAAGCCTTTGATTGATCGTCTTAGTTTCTTGAAGCAATCTGGCTTAATAGGCAATGATATTGTTGCTAGCTTCTTGCGTCGCCGAGTTCAGCCTTTAATGAAAAGAGATCATCTAGGTTTCGAATATAGCGGTCCTTTTGATTCGTCTCGCCTTATCCTTGAGACTGAGCTTTCGGATGATGTTGTTCTTGAGACGATGAATAGAGTATTGGGTGGCGTTGTTATCCTTCCTGTTGCCATTCAAGAGTATAGTGTTGTCAATCCGCCGCCTGATGTGAGCATTTGAATCTTTGATTCATTTTTATTTTTGTTGTCCTTGTCTGATGTTTTTGTTTTGCAGGGTTTTGGTTACAACTTTTCTCTCAATGTGCCCACTACTGATGATGGCGGACCCCTGGATGTCGATGATGATGAAGATGATGATGATGATGATACTGACGCTGCTGTTTCTCCGAAGCGGGGTCGTTCAGATGTTGATACTAAGCTTCCTCGGTCAAAAAGGAGGCGGTCTGTGCGTCATGGTTCTTTGTCAGATAATCTTTATGTCGAGTTCTTTTGCCACTTTCTCCTTTCTTCCCGTCCTTCTGTTTCTTGACTTTGTTTTTTGTTTTGTAGTTGGTCATTCGGCTCTTTCGACTGAAGATGAGTCAGTCAACCCTTTAAGTCCTTCAGGGTGAGCTTTTTTTCTATCGTTTCTCTCTATGTGCTTCCATTATATGTGATGATACTTGTTCTTTTTAGTGCAGTCGGGTGCCTGCTAATGCCCCTCTTCCTTCTGGGTCTGTTGCACCTTCTTCTTTTGTTTTACCATCTTTTGATGATGGTTTTGACTTTGCTATCCCAAAGCTGTCCTTTTCCCAAACTGTGGCTGAGATCAAAAAATCTTCTAGGTATGTCTCCTTTCTTTTGATTATTTCTTTGATATTTGCTGAGTTCTTTGTAAGGGTTTGTGAAATTTTTGTCTGTAGTGTTGATTTAGATGGCTCCTCTTCCTCTAAAGCTGTTGTAGATTTGCAGTTGTCCTCCCAAGGTATATTTGTTTTTCTGTCCTTCTAGGTTTTATTTTTTTATATATCTTTGTGCTAACTTCTTTGCTATAGATGCTCCAGCAGTTTCTCATGATGCTTGTTTGACTGAGGTGTCTTTTGGGAAATCTTTCTTGACTACCCGACCTGATGCACAAGTTTCTTCTGATGTTGATCATTGTGTTCCTTTGTCTGTTCGTTCTGAGCGGATTAGTTGGTTGCTTTCAACCTGGGAATCTTTTTCTTTGGAATACGGTGCTGAGCTCAAGGTACTTTTGATAATATTCTTTTTGTATTTCCATTTGTCTTTTGTTTTCCTCTTATCTTTATTTTTGTCAGCAGGCTTTCCATCAGGATCAAGATGTTTTGTTTGGTCCTCAAGAGAAGAGATCAGCTTCCCTTATTCAGGGTAGTCTTGGTAAAGCTGAAGCTGAGTTGTCTCGTGTGAAGGCTGAGTTGACTCGGATGACAGAAATGCGGGATTCTGCTGCTACCCGGGCTTCTGATGAGATTGCTGATCTGAAGTCTCGGCTTGCTGGTATTTTCTGTTCTTCTACTTGCTTTCTTTTGGTCTTTGTCGGATTACCTTTGTTTATTTGTTTAATATTTGTTAGACGCTGAACGCCAACGTGAAGCTTGGAAAAGGGGTCGAGAGGTGATGACTGAGACCCTTCAATCTTCTGAAAACAAGGCTGAGCATGTAAGTGAATCTGCTGATGATACTTTAAAAAGGCTCAAGATTTGCTGGCTGAGGCTCAGTTGATTTGGGCTGGTGCTGATCATGACCTTGTCCAGGCTTTACAATCGGTTCGGACTTTGCAAGGGAAGTTGAATTCTGCCCGAGCACAACTTAGATCTCTGCTTGAGGCTGTTAAGCCCATTATTGCTGTTGTTTGCCGTCCTGGAGATGATAGCGCTGGTGTGGATAGTATAATTCCAGTGTTGTCTTCACGATTCCGTTAGTTTGTGCAAGGTGGATTTGTACGATGTATTAACAATGTTGCTTCCTTTGTTCGGGCTATTGCTCCTGAAGTTCCTTTGAACCGAATTATTGAAGATCCTATGGAGGCCGATCTCCTGACTAGGTGGGAACAGTCGAAACCTGAAGTTGAAGATCTTTGTAATGAGATCCTTGGTCAGATGAAAGTGTTGCCCTCTTCTCCTTGATGAACATATTTACTTGTCTTTGAGTGATGGTTCTTGTAATATACTCTGAATGATACTTTTGCTTAATATATTGTCAGGCTTCGTCCTGATATTGTGATACTCTTGTCCTTGTCTGCTAATGTCGTGCAGTTTTGTTTTCCGATTGATGTAGTTGTCCTTTTGATGAATACCTTATTTTATTGATATTTGTGAGTTGTGTCGAGTTCTTTTGGGTATTGTGCCTCTGTATTGGTCTTTGAAGATGCTTCTGAATTCCCGAGTTCTTTCTGGGTAATATTATTGGTTTTCGTGCCTTGATGACTATACTGGAGATATTCTTGTTCATAAAATGCCTTGTGCCTCTGAGTTAGGCTTTGGGGATCTTTGTCGTTGCTTTTGATAATTTCTGAGTAGTTTCAAAGTAGTCTTGTTGAGTAGTTTCTAATGCTGGAGTAGTAGATATCACTTTGGCTTGCTGTCTTTGTTGTGTCGAGTTTGCGCTGCTCTTCAAGCAGGAATGTTGTGCCACTTTTTGTAAGTGATTATCTTTGATGTCGTCGCGGTAGACTGTTCTTCTTTATTGCGCTGAGTAGTTTGGTATTTGTCATGCCGTCTCTTGAAACGATAGACATGTAGATGTATGAACCAGACTGTGCCGCTCATGGTGCAAAGCAGTCGGTTTGTCAGGTTGCCTCACGAAACAACTAACTTAAACATGCTAGACAGTGCCACTCATGGTGCAAAGCTGTCAGCTTGTCATGCCGCCTCACGAAACGGTAGACTTATATATGAACCAGACTGTGCCGCTCATGGTGCAAAACAATCGGTTTGTCGAGTTGCCTCACGAAACAATCGACTTAAGAATGCTAGGCAGTGCCGCTCATGGTGCAAAGCTGTTAGCTTGTCATGCCACCTCACGAAACGGTAGACTTATATATGAACCAGACTGTGCCGCTCATGGTGCAAAACAATCGGTTTGTCGAGTTGCCTCACGAAACAATCGACTTAAGAATGCTAGGCAGTGCCGCTCATGGTGCAAAGCTGTCAGCTTGTCATGCCACCTCACGAAACGGTAGACTTATATATGAACCAGACTGTGCCACTCATGATGCAAAGCAGTCGGTTTGTCGGGTTGCCTCACAAAACAACCGACTTAAAAAATGCTAGACAGTGCCGCTCATGGTGCAAAGCTGTCAGCTTGTCATGCCGCCTCACGAAATGGTAGACTTATATATGAACCAGATTGTGCCGCTCATGATGCAAAGCAGTCGGTTTGTCAAGTTGTCTCATGAAACAACTGACTCCAGACAGTGTCTCTCATTGTGCAAACTGTCGGTTTGTTCTTGATGTCTTGTATCTTATGTCTTCAGTTGTAGAATTTCTTGAGTTGGCTGATATGCCAGGTATTGCTTAGTTGAATTCCATCTTCAGTCATTAGCTCGTAAGTTCCGGGTTGTATTGCTGTCTTGATGATAAAAGGACCCTCCCATGGGCTGAGTAGTTTATGTCTTCCTTCTTTCTTTTGAATTAGTCGTAGTACCAGATCTCCTGGTTTTAATGTTCTTGGATGCATATTTCTGTCGTAGTGGCTTCGCAAGACTTGTAAGTATCTTGCATTTTGTATTACTGCACTGTCTCTTATTTCTTCGATTGAGTCAATCTCTAGTCGTCTTGTTTCTTCGGCTTCTCCTTCATCGTATTGTTCGATTCTTGATGATTGCCATATCAAGTCAATTGGTAATACGGCTTCTGATCCGTATACTAGGAAGAAAGGTGAATAGCCTGTTGCTCTGCTAATTTGGGTTCTTAAGCCCCATACCACTTTTGGTAGTTCTTCTATCCACTTGTTTCCGTAGTCTTTTAGGTCTTCATATAATCTTGGATTTAGGCCTTGTAATATAAGCCCATTGGCTCTTTCAACTTGTCCGTTTGCCTGAGGGTGAGCTACTGATGCATAATCTATCTCTATTCCGCAATCTCTTGCCCAATATTGGAATTCTTTTGCTATGAATGGTGATCCGAGATATGTGATTATTCTGTTGGGCATCCCGAATCTGTGCATGATGTCTTGTATGAATTATGTTGCTTTTTCTGTGCTATATTTGACAAGTGGCTTGTATTCAATCCATTTGGTGAATTTGTCTACTGCCACAAATATGTATTCAAATCCTCCTTTTGTCTTTTGAGAGGTCCGACTTGATCTAGCCCCCAGCATGAAAAAGGCCAGACTGGTGGTATGTAGATTAGATTGTGTGCTGGAACATGTGATTGCCTTGCAAACATTTGGCAATTTTTGCATGTCTTGACTAATTGTTCTGCGTCTTTGAGCGTTGTTGACCAATAAAATCCACTTCTGAATGCTTTGTCGATTAATGTTCTGGATGCTGCATGATTTCCACAGCAGCCCGATTGGATTTCATCCAATATCTCTTTTCCTTCCTGTGTAGATACGCATTTCAATAATACTCCTGAAGATGCTGCTCTTTTGTATAATTTATCCTTTACGAGGACGTAAGCTTTGCTTTTTCTTATAACCCTTGTTTCTTCTGCTTTGTTTCCGGGTAGTTTGTTTTCATTCTTATAATCGATGAATGGTTGTCTCCAATCGCTTTCTATGTTGAGGATCTGCCTTGAGGTGCCGGGTTCTTTTATCTTAGCTATGTCCATTGGGTCTTCTTTTTGTTTACTGATTTCTTGGATTGATGGCTTTGCGAGTTCTTCTACAAATATTCCCGGTGGTACTTTTGCTTTGTCTGATCCCAATTTTGACAAGATATCTGCTGCCACATTTGAATCTCTCAAGACGTGGTGGATTTCTAATCCTTCGAAGTTCTTTTCGAGTTTCCTTACTTCTGCACAGTATACATCCATGTTGTTTTTTGAGCAGTCTCACTCTTTGTTTACTTGATTGATTACTACTGTTGAATCTCCATAAGCGAGAACTCTTTTGATTCCCAGGGTGGCTGCTACTTTTAATCCGTGTATGAGTGCTTCGTATTCTGCTTCATTATTTGTTGCTTGCCATAATATTTGTAGTACGTATTTTAATTGTCTTCCTTCTGGAGAAATCAGTAGTACACCTGCTCCAGCCCCTCCAAGTTTCAAAGAACCATCAAAGTACATCTTCCAGTGGTCTCTTATTGGTTCGGGTTCTTTTTGTGCAATTTCTGTCCATTCTGCAATGAAGTCGGGTAATATCTGTGACTTGATTGTTGTCCTTGGTTTGAAATCTATATTTAGAGATCCGAGTTCCACTGCCCATTTAGATATTCGGCCTGTGGCGTCTTTGTTTCTGAGTATGTCTTGTAACGGGAAGTTGGTTGCTACTGTTACTTTGTGCTCGTGGAAATAATGCCTCAACTTTCTTGATGATATGAGTACTGCATATAGTAGTTTCTGTATGTGTGTGTATCTGACTTTTGATTCCGTGAGTACTTCGCTGATATAGTATACCAGTCTTTGTATTTTGTAGGTACGTCCGGGTTCTTCTCTTTCCACGATGATTGCTGCACTTACTACGTTTTTTTGTTGCCATGATATACAACATCATGTCCTCCTTATTTCTTGGTGGTGTCATTATTGGGGATGATGATAAATATTCTTTTAGCTTGATGAAAGCTTGATTTGCTTCTTCTGTCCATTCGAAGTTCTCTTTTCCTTTTAGGAGTTTGAAGAAGGGTAGTCCTTTTTCTCCCAATTTCGATATGAATCTGTTGAGAGCTGCCATACATCCTGTCAGTTTTTGTATGTCCTTAATCTTTTTTGGTAGCTTTATATCCATTATTGATTTGACTTGTTTTGTGCTTGCTTCAATTCCTCTGTTGATGACTAGGAAACCGAGTAGTTGTCCTGATGGTACACCAAAAACGCATTTTGTTGGATTGAGCTTCCACTTCCATGCTTTTAGATTCTTGAAGGTCTCTTCTAAGTCTTCCAACAGTGATTCGGGTTCTTTTGTTTTGAC
Source organism: Microstegium vimineum (assembly GCA_022036555.1). NCBI lineage: Eukaryota > Viridiplantae > Streptophyta > Magnoliopsida > Poales > Poaceae > Microstegium > Microstegium vimineum. The sequence goes on along the minus strand of CM039131.1, from coordinate 49,826,844 downwards.
TACTACGTCGTCGATGTATGCTTTAGCGTTTCTTCCCATTTGATCTCCTAGGCAAGTTTGTATTGCTCTTTGATATGTTGCTCCTGCATTTTTCAATCCAAACGGTATTGACTTGTAACAGTATGCCCCAGAAGGTGTTATAAAAGATGTTTTGCTTTGATCTTCTTCCCTTAATGATATTTGATGGTATCCTGAGTAGCAGTCGAGAAATGATAGTAGCGATGATCCCGCTGTTGAGTCTATGACTTGATCAATTCTTGGTGGCCCATATGGGTCCTTTGAACAGTGTTTGTTGAGGTCTGTGTAGTCCACACACATACGCCATTCTTTTGAGTTCTTCTTCTCCACCAAAACTGGATTAGCCAACCAATCCGGGTTGATTATTTCTCTGATGAACCTTGCTGCCAGTAATTTTGTAATTTCCTTTTTGATTGCTGCTTTCCTGTCTGGTGCAAATCTGCGTAGCTTCTGTTTTATTGGTCTTGAACCTTTATTTGTGTCAATTTTGTGCTCAGCCAACTCCTTTGGACTCCTAGCATATCTGCTGGCTTCCATGCAATTATGTATTTGTTGTCCCTTAGAAAGTTGGTGAGCGCGAGTTCCTATTTAGGATCCAAACTCGCGCTGATTATTGCTGTTTTTTTTGGATCTCCGTTAATAGATCAATCGTCTTTGTGGATGCTTCTTTAGAAGGTGTGAAGGTGCTTGGCTTCTTGCCGTATTTGGATTTCATCTGGGTTTATTTTCTTGACCTTCTTCGCAATGTCTTCTTTTTCCTGGTAGTCTTGTAGTTTTTCTGATATTTGTACGGCTTGTACATCGCAATCGTATGCTCTCTTCAGATCTCCTTTTAATGAAAGAACTCCTTTTGTTGTCGACATCTTGAGTAGTAGATACGGGTAGTGAGGTATCGCCATGTATCTTGTTAATGCTGGTCTTCCGAGGATTGCATGATAACATGATTCGAAGTCGGCTACTTCGAATTTGATGAACTCTGTCCGATATTTGTCGGGTGTTCCAAAGGTGACTGGTAAAGTGATTTGTCCCAATGGTATGAAAGCTTTTCCAGGTACTATTCCATAAAAAGGGATACTCGTTGGTGTGATCATGCCTTCATAGTCCCAAGTTCATCTTCCTTAGGTGTTTGCGAAGATTATGTTTAATCCTGCTCCTCCGTCGATGAGTACTTTGGAGACTGCCACTCCTGCTATTGTTGGTCCCATTACTAGGGGATAGTAGCCCGCATTTGCTGCGCTTGTCCATTGATCCTCTCTTGTGAATTGAATGGTACTCTGACCAGTCCAGATATCTTGGGTAGCTGGTTCTGCTGCCATGATGGTTCTGTGTGCTAGCTTTTCCTACCTTTTATTTCTTGTGTATGATGCTCCAGAAAAGATTACTGCTATTTGTCATTGGGTTCTTGATAATTCCCCTCTGCTTTCTTGGTATCCTCCCTTGATCCTTTTGTTCTTTGTTCCGAGTTGTTTGCTCGTGTATCCTCTTTCTTTGTGAATCTTCGTTGGAATACGTCACATTCAACTAGCTTGTGTCTTGAGTTAGGATGTATGTAGCAAGGTAGGTCTTCTATCCTTTCTTCTGGCCTTCTTGTGTAGTTGTTGCCTTGGTAGTTGTTATTCGAGTACCTGTTATTCTGGTTTATGTTTCTGTTGTTATTGTAGTTGTTGTTGTATCCTCCTTTGTCATTGTCGTTGAATCTTCTTTTGTTGTCCGTTGCTGCTACCATATTGTCTTGTCTTGGTCTTTTGTCATTGGATCTGAAATCTGGTCTTTTATTTTCATGAAAATCTCGGGTGAATCTGTGTCGAGTTCTTTCTTCCGATGATATCATCTTTTCGACAGCTCTTTTGAAGTCTTCATTGGATCTCGGATTTTCGTTAAAGTAGTCTTTGAACTGCCAATTTGCTATGATTCCATCTGCAAATGTTTCTATTACTTCTCTGTCGTAATGTCATGTATTTGGGCTCTGAGTTCTCCAAATCTCCTGTAATATTCCCTCAGGGTTTCTCCTCTTCTTTGCTTTACGTTCTTCAATTTTGCCGCCGTCATGGGATGTGTTATTATTCCCGCGAAGTTGTTGCAGAACGCTTCTAGCAAATCCTCCCAATATTTAATTGACCTTGGCTTTAGTTTATCGAACCATTGTAAAGGCATGGATTCGAGTGCCATTGGAAAGTATAGGGCCTTGATGTCATTGTTTCCTCCTGCGAGTTCAATGGATTGAGAATATACTCTTATCCATTGTCTGGGTTCTACTTTTCCATTATACTTGGAGTGATTTGCTGGCTTGAATTTGTGTGGTAATTTCAACGTCTGCAGTCTCCCTACAAAGCATGGGAATCTGTCGTATTGTTCTGCTCTGTTGAAGTCTGGTGATCAATCTCTTTGGTAATAGTCCCTGTCCCCTATGTATTCGTATTCACCATAATCTTCTAGATAGCGTTGATCCCAATCTGGGTTGTTTTGTTTTACCAGCCCGAGATGTTGTTCCTGTCTTTCCGATGGTTGTGGTATCCCTGACTTCCCTAGTCTGTGGAATATCGACTTCTTGGGCGGTTGTTCTTGCTTCTCTCCTTGTCCTTCTTGAGGTGTGTTGTCGTCGGGTTGTTTATTGGGGTCTTTGTCTTCCTTGATTGGTTCGTTTGTGATTCTTTCCTCTTTAGTAAGAATATTTAGTTCTTTCGCCAATTCTTTGATTCTTTCTCTCTTTGTATTCCTTATGGATTCTCTTTCCACCTTCTTCTTGTTGTATTCTGTCAATTCCGCCTTGTATTTGATCCAGATTTGTTTTCTCTGAGTAGCTCGATTTCTCCTTCCTGCTCTAGCTTTGTTCTTTTTCAGCCTTGCAGTTTTGTGATCATTGGTTTCATTGTCATCGCCTTCTTCGTCGTCTGAGATATCCCCTTCTGATTCATCCGATGATTTCAAGTCGGGTATTTGTGGTGGTTCTAGATAAGGTTCTAGTTCTGCCATGTATATGGTATGTATCTTCTGAGTTCTTCTTACTTGTTGGCTTCTTGTCTTGTATGATGATCCTTGGTAAAGTCCGAGTTCTTTTCCTACTTGAAACGGTAGTTCTGTATCCTGGTCTTCCGTCCTTGAGGATTGGTTTGGCCAATGCACGATACATCCTTCTGGAGTTGTTGACATGATCATTCCCTCTTGGGCGCCTTTCAGAGTTATGCTTCTCGTCATCTTTTTCCGGAGAAAATTTTCATATGTATATGCAGAATTGTGTAGCCCATATAAACTTGAGTTCTTAATTGCTTCCGAGTTGTTCTTGTCTTTGACTGGAGTTCGGTTACGTGTTCCGACTCGATTTGTGATTGGTTTTCTCTTGACAGCCTTGGAATCGTCGTACGGTGATGTCTCCTTTTCCGAGTCGATTTCGTATCCCTCCTCGTCTGCTGGTCTGGTTGGTTTTGAAATTGTGAGATTTCGCGTCTTTTGAATCAGTCCTTGAAGATCTTGATCAACTCCTTCTTCTCGGAGTCGGCCTTGAATCTTTCCATCGTCGCTGATCTTGCAGATCCATAATCCGAAGATCAATGTTGATTCCGTCGACTTCGTCATCTTGAGGTCGTGGTCTACCAAGCTTTCGAGAAAAATTCGCCGAAAGCTCTTACCTGGCGCGCCAGCTATCGATGTTTTACCACCGATAGCCTGCCACGGGTTACCCGAGACAGTAGTTCGTGCCTCGGCGAATAGTGAAACCTTGATGGTTGGACACGTAGGGACACACGGTTTATACTGGTTCAGGCCCTCGACAAGGTCGAGTAATAACCTTACGTTCAGTTGAGTCGCTTGTTATTGCTCTTGATCGTAATACAAAGTGTTGTGTGTCGCTCTACGTATCGGGTGTTACGTAGTATGTTCTGGCTGTTTTTGGGTGATACCCTCACTAGCCCTTTATAGTCCAGGAATTGGTCGAGGGTTTCTCTAATCCTACTCGGTTACAAACTTAGAGTCCTAAGGTGTGCTTCGGTCTTGTCGTCTTTACCGAGTAGAATTCGGTTTCTTCTGTCCGTCTTCCTTTGTGGGCTGAGGAAAGGAGGCCCAAAGCTTAGGTAAGCCGGTCCATGGGTACCCTATAGGATATCCCATCGACACGCCTAGTAAGGTTATCCTTAGTTAAAATCACACCTCTCTTTAAATACCACAAGAAAATTTTAATTCTTGATGGGATCTTAATTTGCCAAATATCTTGTGACACCTTTACACCATTGTTAATTAACGCAACATACATAGATCTCACTGAAAAGATACCTGATGAGTTTAGTAACCATATAAAAATATCCCTTTCCCCATGTAATACAATATTATGTAGAGAAGCGACAATTTTGTGCCAAACCCTTAAATATGTATCCACTAAACTGCGGTGGAAGGAAATATTTAAAGGGGTTGTTGCTAAAACAGATGCCACAGAATCATGTTTTCCTCTTACTATATTGAACAACGCAGGGAATTTATCCTTCAGAGGTTTATTACCTAACCAAGTATCAAACCAAAAACGAGTCTGAGACCCATCAGACACCTTGAAAGTGCCAAAACTCATAAAGGTATCTTTGACCGTCATTAGACCCTTCCAAAAATGTGAGTCTGTTGGTTTTTTTTAGCAACATCCAAGTGGTTTATTTTTTAGGTATTTATTTCTCAAAAGTTGTTGCCAAACTCCTTCCTCATTTAGCAATTTAAACAACCATTTACTCAATAAGCATTTATTTTTTAACTCCAAAATTTGAATTTCTAATCCGCCTTGGATTTTAGGTTGACACAATAATTCCCACTTAGCCAATCTATATTTTTTCTTATGTTGATCACCCTGCCAGTAAAATCTAGATCTGAAACAATCAATTTTTTTTCCAAAACACCCTTCGGTATTTCAAAGAAGGATAACATAAACATAGGTAAACTAGAAAGCACCGAGTTTATGAGAACGAAACGCCCTCCTACCGAAAGAATCTTACCCTTCCAACCACTAAGTTTATTTTCGATTCTTTTCTCAATCTCCACCCAATCCTTATTACTTAACTTTCTAGTGTGCATGGGTAAACCCAAATAGCAAAAAGGGTACTTACCCACCTCACACCCAAAAAGCTGCGAATAAAATATCTCGTGTTCTTTTGCTCTACCAAAGCAAAAGATTTCACTTTAAGTCCAGATAGTTGTTCAAAGGTACTTAAAATTAATATTAAGTTTACCGCCTTTTGCACATTATGACCCAAAAAAATCACGGTATCATCTGCATATTGTAAGATTGATAAACCATCTTCCTTAGCTCTAGCAATTAGTATAGCTAACATGTCAACCACTATGTTAAATAGTATCGGCGACAACGGATCACCTTGCCTTAAGCCTTTTTTAGTTTGAAAATAAGGACCAAACTGGTCATTAACCTTAATATTTACATTTCCTCCTTGGGTGAAATGATGCACCCATGAACACCATTTTTTTGAAAACTCTTTCATCCTTAACGTCTGTTGAAGAAATTTCCAATTTACTTTGTCATAAGCCTTTTCAAAATCTATTTTAAGAAGAAGCCCATCCAATTTCTTTGTGTGAAGCTCATGAATTGTCTCGTGAAGAATTACTGCACCCTCCATAATGTTTCTACCTGGTAAAAAAGCTGTTTGCGTTGGTCTGATTATCTTATGTGCAACTGTGGTTAACCTGTTTGTCGCTACTTTGGTAAATATCTTAAAAGAGACATTCAACAAACATATCGGCCTGTATTGTTGAATTGTCCTTGCCTCTCGCTTTTTAGGAAGCAAAATAATATTCCCAAAGTTAAGGCTATGCAAAGGTAAATTTCCCTCTTGGAATTCCTTAAACAGAGCCATCAGATCAGGCTTAATTAAGTCCCAGAAGACCTGATAAAACTCTGGCGGGAAACCATCAGGGCCAGGCGCTTTATTATGTTCCATTTGAAAAATAGCCGCCCGGACCTCGGGTTCCGAAAAATCACCAGTTAGATACTCAATTTCTGCCTCAGAAACTTGTGGAATATCCTGAACAAGCTGTTCGTTTAGTTCCACCCCGAAGTTATCCGACGGACCGAACAAGTTTCTATAATAGTTAGTAATATGCTCTTTTAACTGAGCATCACCCTCTATTATATTAACCCCATCCTGTAACTGGAAAATACGAGTTTTCCGGTGTCTCCCGTTAGCCAACAGATGAAAATACTTAGTATTTGCATCACCCTCTAAAATATGTTTTACCTTTGCCCTTTGGTACCACTTTAATTCCTCCTCTCTAAGTAAATCAGTAAGCCTATCATTTAATACATGCTTTAAGTTTAAATCGGCTTCACTAAGCATATGAATTTCTGCCTTTTTGTCTAATATATAAAGCTTATTTAACAATTCCTTCTTTTCTTTTTTATAATGACCACTTAAATTTTTTGTCCAGCCTCTGAGGTACTGACGCAGCCTTCTAATCTTACTTTGCCACCTCTCCATCGTGTGCCGGTATCCACAACACTACTCCATACTTCTCTCACCATGTCACATAACCCATCTCTAAGCAACCAATCCAATTCAAATTTAAACTGATGTTGGTAAGTTTGAGATGATATATTTGTATTACATAAAAGTGGAGTGTGATCAGAAATCTCTCTGCTCAAAGCATGAACAGTCGAAAGTGGGCAATTGGATTCAAAGTCAGTACAAACTAAAATTCTATCTAACTTCTCAAAAGTCTGGTTTTGCAAATGATTTGCCCAAGTAAAGTTGCGCCCTGTTAGTTCCAGCTCTCTCAAATTTAAAGAGTCTATAACAGCATTAAACAGAAAAGGCCATCTATCACTATAATTGTTATTATTCTTCTCACTTGGGCTACGAATAATGTTGAAATCACCACCCATAATTAAAGGTAAGGTCTCCTTCGAACATACTCTAACTAATTCTGATAAGAAAGAAGATTTTTTATCTGCCTGAGCTGGGCCATAAACCGAAATCAAATTAAACCTAAAGTCAACCTCTTTATGTCGCAACTTAAAAAGTATAAAAAAAATCCCCCTCTTCTATCTGACCAATATCAAAGGTTTGAAGATTTATCCCAAGAAGCATGCCACCAGAACGACCCCTAGGGGCTTTGCAATGCCAAAGAAAATCTCAGCCGGCATAACATACTTAAAAATATCTTTGTTGTCTTTTGAAACAAAAGTGAAGGGCGCTGGTGCTTTTAGAATGTCAACTTGGAAACAGTTAGCTAGATGATGTTAAGTTTTATGCCGGTAAAGTGCTTTTTTTTGTTTTCTTTAATGAAAATTCCTAGAGCACACGCCCCGAGTGTGACATACTGTCATATAATGATATAATGCAGAGAAACCAAAATGAATGAGAGAGAAGTGCACTTAATTTGTCGACTAGCTAGCTAGTCTTATGTTAACTATCACAAAGCTCCAAAGTATGATGGTTACTATGTCTGTCTCTATATTCCTTTGGTAAAAAAAATACTTTTCACGTTTGACTCTGCACAGTCTGTGGTACAATCACTAATATTTATACATTCTTTAAATTTGTGAGATTTGCAAGTAAATTTGACTAAAAATCCTCAAACAAGTAACATGTTCCAAACTAAATAACTTAAAAGTTTTTTTATAAAGAAAGAATTTAATTAAGTCATAATCATTACATCAAGTCGATACCATAAATACGAATTCACTCTGGACCTCTGCAAAAAACACATAGAACAAAAACAATATAGGGAACTTAAAAATTATTGATTTTTTTTACCAAATCTCTCATCTAAATGATAAGTTTTGATGACTAGAGGCGCTACTTTGATGTTTATAGGTTATATGTGTATATCCGCAAGGCTGAAGACAGATATATAGTGGAAAATTGATAGAGAAGACATGTTAGGTTCCATGTTTCAGAATCTAATTTAGGGTATGTTTAGATGCATTAGGACTACCAATTAGTCCTATTAGCTCCTATCTGTAAACTAATGGTCTAACAACTAGTCCATGACTAGTAGACTAACAATTAGTTCGTCTATTTGTATCTTTAGAAAATTAGTCAACTAATTGTTGGTCCTATGAATCCAAGCAGGACCTTAATCCATCGTGAACGCCTGGAGATCAATAAAAATGTATAAAGAAGATAATAAAAAGGAAAACATAGTTTGGTGAGCCAATTAGTGAGACACACCTGCCAAAGGAATAGTTCTTTAGGGTGTCCCTTTTTTAAATGTCAACGACAACAAGAGCATCTGTGGAAGAGGAATTTTGCTTATGCACTCACGGAAAGCTATTTCTTTTGTCGCTTACAAACACTGTTACACTGCAGCCCAATTAGCTAGGGTCATCATCACCTAGCGATCATTATTTGAGTTAGTTCATTGCTCTTCCCAAACAAAAAAAAAATCATTAGATTTATAATTTGTTCCACAAAACCTATCATTGTATCAACCGGGACTACGGATTCGAACCTTTAGTCTCGGTTGTTATAACCGGGACTAAAGGTCCTCGTATAACCTTTAAAAAAAATGTTGCAACAATTGCAGCTCTCTGAGGGAGAACCCAAGACCTCATGCACTGTATCGCATGTAGCTTATCACATCACCTACACAACAAATCTACCAATAAGTGAGACGTTTTTCTTTTAAACTAACACATCGAAGGGCTAACACCAACCGGGCTAAAGAAGACTCTTTAGTCCCGGTTGATGTTACCAACCAACACTAAAAAACTACTAATCCCGAACACAAAAAATTTCGAGACTAAAGTTTATTTTGGACATCGATCAAAGACCTATTTTCTAGTAGTGTATCCTTCAGATTAAAAAGGAATCCATCCACGTAGGAGTATATATCAATTCACCGGCGTATCTTTCATGAGGCCAGTCTCAATGGAGTTTCATGGGATGTTTCATGCACATTTAATATGGCGCCACATCAATTTTTTGCATGAAACCCTGAGGAGAGAGAAGGTTTTCGTTTCATGCCCACGACACGAGCGGGTGATGTTTCCAACGCGTATGAAACATGATGAAACTCGCGTTGAGGGCTTCCAGCGTTTCATCCGGATGGAGGAAGCCGGGGGCGCCTCCTCCGCCGCGCGAGAGCCTCAGCTGCGGGAGCTCCTCCGTGCGAGAGCCTCCGCCGCGTGAGCTCCCCGCCTTGCCATATCGCCGCCGAGCGGGGCCTCTGTCTCGAGGCGAGGCCGCTCCATCGCCGCACGGGCAAGGCCGCTCCTCCGCACGGCCCGAGCTCCTCCTCCGTCGCCCAGGAGAGGCCGACGCGGGCAAGGCCACCGCGGGAGATCCCCTCCGTCGCGCGGGCCGGCGCGGCCGGCGCACGAACGAGCGTGGTCGTGGGTGAGCCCGTCACGTGGGCCGGCGCGGCCGCCAAGGGCGAGCTCCTCTGCCTCGCCGGCGAGGCCGCCGCGAGCAAGCCCCTTCGTGGGTCAGGCTGCCGCGCGGGCAAGCGCTGCTGCAAGCGTTGCCGCGGGCGGCGAGGCCGCTGCGTGCGAGCCCCTTCAACCGGTTAGGCTGCCGCGCGGGCAAGTTCTGCCGCGAGCGCGGGCGCCGCGGGAGATCTCCTCCGCCGCGTGGGCGCGGCCGCTGCAGACGAGCCCCTCTGCCGTCAGTGCGCCGCGAGCTCAACCCTCCCCGTCGTGTGTGCCGTTCGTACCGTCGCGAGCTGCGTCGTTCCCCTCGGCAAGCTCCGCTCTTACATAAGTGGGACCCATAAAATAGTAAAATAAGTAATAAAACTCTGTGATGAAACCTTACGTTGAGAGAGAGACCAGTTTCAAGTTAAAGTTTCATGTATTGAAAATCGGGAGGTGAAACTCCTCATTGAGACTGGTCTAATAATCCACATCCCATACAGATTAAACTGCTTAATGATAGCTGCATGCCTAGTTAATTGAGCCAAACTAAGTAGTTTAATCTGTATGGGATGGGGATTATTAAACCAGTCTCAATGAGTTTCACCTCTTGATTTCCAATACATGAAACTTTAACTTGAAAGTGGTCTCTATCTCAACGCAAGGTTTCATCACAGAGTTTCATTACTTATTTTACTATTTTATGGGGTCCCACTTGTGTAAGGGCAGTGCTTGCCGAGGGGAACGACGTAGCTCGCGACGGACGAACAGCACACACACAACGGGGAGGGTTGAGCTCGCGGCGCACTAATGGCAGAGGGGCTCGCCTGCAGCGGCCGCGCTCGCGGCAGAACTTGCCCGTGCGGCAGCCTAACCCATGAAGGGGCTCGCCCGCAGCAACGCTCACGGCAGCGCTTGCCCGCGCGGCAGCCTGGCCCACGAAGGGACTCGCCCGCGGCGGGCTCACCCACGGTCACGCTCGTTCGTGCGGCGGCCACGCCGGCCCGCGCGACGAAGGGGATCTCCCGCAGTGGCCTTGCCCGCGGCAGCCTCTCCCAGGCGACGGAGGAGCTCCCGCGGCGGAGGAAGAGCTCGGGCCGCGCGGAGGAGTGGCCTCGCCCGTGCGGCGATGGAGCGGCCTCGCCTCGAGACGGAGGCCCCGCCCGGCGGCAATATGTCAAGGCGGAGGAGCTCCTGCGGCGGAGGAGGCGCCCCCGGCTTCCTCCATCCGGATGAAACGCCGGAGCCCTCAACGCAGGTTTCATCCCGTTTCATCCACGTTGGAAACATCGCCCCGCTCGTGTCGTCGGCATGAAACGAAAACCTTCTCTCTCCTCAGGGTTTCATGCAAAAAACTGATGTGGCGCCATATTAAATGTGTATGAAACACCCCATGAAACCTAGTTTTTTTTAGCATCACCGAGCTTTTCATTCATTCACGGCAAGATTACAATTTGCGGCTGCTAGTTCAACTAGCCATTCCGGAAAATCATCAAAAAGAAAAAACGAGTGCTTAGTACTCGATACTTTCGAAGCACAAGAATGAACCACCAAGTTCGCTTGTCTATAAACCCAACTAACAGAAAAATCTGAAAAGGACTTGCCAAGCTCCATGATATCAAAGCAGAGAGCACCAATATGTGATCTTGTCATCGTTGGATCCTTCAAAAGGTTTGCTAGCACTTGATTGTCCACCTCCAGGATACACTTGTCCAGTCCCAACTCCACCGCGAGCTCCAAACCTTCCCTCGCTGCAATGGCTTCCGTGTTAAGGACATCTGCCACATCATCAATCCACCTTGCTGCTGCACCAATTAGTTGGCCCCGATGATCACGAATCACCACACCGGAGCGGCCTGTGCTCATTTTCACATCGAAACCTGCATCAGTGTTTATCTTCACCCACCCGAGCGGTGGGTTTTCCCACGTTTTCTTGACAGCCGGTTTTTCAGTCTTTTGTGCCGGCTTCAGGTTCGCCAAGTCTTGTAGCAAGTTGGCAATGAATCTCGCCATAGCTCCAGGATCCCATGTCTTACGACCATGACGACGGTCATTCCTACCCCACCACAGCGACCATGCTCCTGAGACAAGAAGAGCAGTCGTGGAGGGAGAGCAAACGTTTGGCCTGAAGATGTCTGAGGCCCAAGTCCATGGATGCAGGTAAGGTATCGCCCTGCTAGTCATCTTCTTGACTTCCTTCCAGAACGCCTTTGCAATCGAGCATTCGAAGAAGATGTGATACAAGGACTCTGAAGGATCACCACATACCTCACAAAAACTTTCCCTTTCTATATGCCTCCTCTGCAGTTCAAGCTTCGAAGGAGAGAATTGTGTAAAACCCTCCACCAGAAAATTCTAATCTTCGGAGGTACTTCAAGCTTCCATAGTTTTGCCCAAAAGCTCGGATCTTCCGACGTCGAGGTCTCATTCAAGGATGCCTTTGCGTTGGATGTTTGCTCCTCTTTGAGAACTCTATATGCCGAACGGACTGAATAGAGACCGTTCTTTTCCAGTGCACATGCTATCACATCCTCCTGTAACCTTGTGCTTGGCTTGACCTTCAGCACCTCATTAGCTTCAAATGCCATGAAAGTATTACGTACCTCTGCTTCATTCCAACACCTCGTCCCGGGAATAAAGAGATCATTAACCCTCACTGCCATGGCTCCTGGCAACCTTGACAGTGGTTTAAAACTGCGCAGTCCTGGGATCCAATTTTCCTCCCAAATTCCAACGTCGTCGGGGCCTATCCGTTTTATTAGACCTCGAGACAACAGATCACGACCATGCAGGATGGACCTCCAGGTAGCCGAACTCCGCCGTTTTTTGGTCGCTGAGAGAAAGTCAGAGTTAGGATAGTACTTCCCCTTCAGCACCCCGCCACAAAGGGAGTCCGCCCTCATAATCAATCTCCATCCTTGCTTTCCCAACATAGCCTTATTAAAAAGGTTGAAATCTCTGAATCCGATCCCATGAAACCTAGTTGACACTGGCCTAAACTACTGCCCGGATTTCGCGCGAGAATGGGCGAGCAGGTAGTATGCAGGTGTCACCTGTGTACGGTCTTTACGTCATGGATGCGTACATGTTGAATTTGAATATACCCCGCTGTTAACCAATAACCATATAGTTATGGTTTTGGTCTTAAAAAAATTAAAATAGAGAGATTACTAGTACTCCGTATGCTCTAGCTGATGGTCAACTTCTCGTTCTGAGTACGATGTCAGAGGTGTAGCTTTTATGTGGACCCAATAGATGCATTATACATACGCCTTTGGATGTGCTACCAAATCATCAAGTGACGTGCGCGCTTCCTCAGAGTTTCCAGCCCTTCTCTCTAACTGTGAATTGTCAAACTTTGTCTGTTTTTATTAGATCGTGCATATGAGGGTTTAATTTATTTGGTCTCACTAACTGTGAACTGTCAAATTTTGTATTGTCATGTAGCATTTTTTTCTCTTTTTTATTAGATAAAGTATGTTTCCACAACCTAAAGAGGCACAAAAAAACAATGAAATCTTCACAACCATCCCCTACTTTAATTTTATTAGAACTGTAAGCCTCTACTAAAACACAAAGGTGACTATATGCAACGGTAAGATTGTGTTTTATTGCTGACCTGTGTAGATAGACAGTCACTATATAGGACAACTAAACACCAAGCCACTATATAGGACAACCAAACACCAAGACACTGCATGTGTTCATGTTGTCTTAGGCTATGTTGTTTAATGTCTAATGCAAATAACCAATTGATATATCATATGGAGCCGTTCTTAATGTTGACAAATAAAGCATGTACAAGAACTATTTTTTATATATATTACGCACTCAAACAAAACTAGAATTTTCGGTCGCCTACATACAGTATTGTAGCGCAATTATTTGTGTTGATTTTTTATTATATCCGTTGGTTCCAATTAATCTATCATGCATGATTGGCTTACTTTTTCAATAGCCATACCGAACAAAATCCTCTTGGTTGTATGTATTTGTCTCTCCATCATAGTATCAGAGATGACTCGCAAAAATGATAGTATATATAAGGAGAGTTGAATTTGAGATAGAGTTTCTTTAATCCTTTTTATAATTTTTTTCTATACAGCGAGTAACGTGTTTATTGAATGGTCAAAGAGAAAGGAGGAGCAGGTAGCACACCCTTACCTAGTATATATATGGCCCATGCATAATGAATATCTTTGAAAATTAAGACCGATCAATAGATCTCTAGATTAATAAAATCACCAAATGTGTTTTATTATTGATGAGTATATTATCTACCACTGAACAATAGCACCATTAAATTATAGAGTAAATCTAAAGAAATATGAGCACACATCAAATCGATGACTTTAACCTGAATGAACAAGTTTTTACTATAAGTCATAATCAGTTGAGCTACTTGTTTTCTCGAATACGCATTAGCTATGCGTGTCATTGTATTAAGGAGATTGAAGAGTTCATCATAAAAGATGATGGCTAGCCTAGCTACTTTTAGTTTGTGAAGGGCTTGTTTGGTTCGTGACCGAAACGTACCATGCTAGAAGTTAGTCATGCCATATTTATTTTGATAGTTGTTTGGTTTGCTACAACAACTATGACGTGACATACTTTCTTAGCAATATATATCACACGTCATAGACTTATTTTCTTGCCAAAATTTGCTATAACTTCGGTTTCAATTTTATTCGCCAAATTTTTTGTGACAGCACCAGTTTACTGGAATCATGGCGTGGCAAACTGCGACACGAACCAAATGGGTCCATAACTAGATACTTGATAGGATCAGTATTCCCCTCACTAATTTCTGAATGTGAGTGTCCTCCGTCCCTAAATAACTGTCTTTCTCACTTCCCGAGAAATAACTTAGATTAATTTTATATAAAAAAATATTAATATTTATAATACATAATTGATATCATTAGATAGATATTTTGAACTAATTTTTTAGTAAATTTATTTGAAGACACAAATATTACATATATTTTATATAAATCTAGTCAAAGTTGTAACACGGAAACCCAAAACGACCATTAATAAGGGGCGAAGGGAGTATGTGTGACAGTTCCAACTACAACTTTGGATATAGATCATCCCAATGTCCAAAGTCGTTTGAAAACTCGATTTTAAATTTCAAACTCGAAGAACATAAAATGAATATTTACAAATCTAATAAAGGATTTCAAATAAACGACTTAATGAGTTATATGAGAACTAGGGCGGGGCCATTAATCTAGGCGATCGATAACATCATCATTAGGATCATTGAAGTTAACTTCATTACATGACAGGGGATTTGGCACCAGGTGGCCGGTGGCCGTACATGTGGCCGTGTGGGCCTGTGGTCTCGCTCGTGGCATCATGCGTGATGTGGTTGTGGCATCAGTATCGCTCTCTCTCGATCGGCATTCGGCAGCAGCATCAATCAACCAGCATGATGATGATGAATGCATGCATGGCGCCGGATCGGAAGCCTGGCCTCTCGAGATCGAGCAACGCGCTCTCGCTCATGCTTCGCCGTCATATGCATATGGCGATGGGCGATGGCGAGAGGTAGAAGACGACCGGGCGGCCTCGCCTCCTGGCATATTCCGGCATATCCGGTTATTAATGGCACGACGCGACGGCGCGGCTCCGATCCTGTACGCGAAGGACGACGACGCACGGTACGTGGCCGATAGATCGTGGAGGCACCACAAGAAGGGTCGCCGTGCTCGTGGCAACGTGCGTGTGGCTGCGGCTAGCTGTATCTGGATTATTGGATTATTATATTATGATACAGATACAGCATGCATGTTCGTCTGCCTAATCTGATAAGAAATCCGTTGCACTGTTCATGCGCGCGACGTGGACCGGCCGGATCGGGGACTCCTGTCGCCGTCGCCGTCGCGCTCGCAGCGCAGGCGGCCACCCTGCTGGTTAAAATAGCCAATCAGCAGCATGTCGATCTGGCTCTTTCTCTCGCGCGCGCGGCGGCCTAGCTAGCGCGAGAAGCGAGGGAGGACGGCTCCACGAGGACTCTTGACTCTTTTACCTCCTCCTACTCCTCCTCTGTCCACAGAGGAGGATTGACTACAGAAATTCTATAAAAAATACAAATAGCATTCATGTGATAAAAATAAAAACAAGTTAAGTTAGTTGTAGAATATATATTTTCATATAAATTTATTTGGAATCATAAATGTTAAGACTTGTTACTATAAATTTTATTAAACTTAAGCTAGTTTGACTGGTATAGCTGTAGATTTTAATAATTACATTCTTTTATTAGGAACGGGTCGAGTATTTGGTTCGGCGAACGGAGTGGACGCGGAATGATCCAAGATCCGAACCAAGCGATGGCGTTTTGGTTTACGCCATGGATCGAAAGAAGTCGTCCGTCTTCAGGTCAGTCTCATGCCTCGTCGTCCAACGAAAACATAAATATCTCGGCCGCAACCTGTTTGGTACGACTTTGCCGGATGAAGTAGTCCAGTCACGGTCACTCCTTGAGGTGGCACCTTTGTTTTGTTTTGCTACGAATAAGAGCAACTCCAACGGTTTTGCATATTTTGATTGGTAAAATTGAGAGTTTGTCAAGTCTTAAATGAATATAGCAAAGGTAAAAAGAGTCAACCAAAATTACGGCGGCGAGCGAAAAGACATGCGCAGAGGGAATGCCAAGCGCGATCCACGGTTGACATATATGTCAATTCTTCACAGTAAATTGGTAAGTTAATAAAAATGTAAAGCTCATTTGTCAAACCGTTGGATAGGAGTTTTTTTAGATTTCTTTAGAAAAACAAGAATGCAAAGCTCATTTGCAAAACCGTTGAAGTTGCTCTAATGAGTTTGATTCCACAAATAAATTGATTGAGCTGGAATGGTAACTGCTTGGTGCCGGACGGACGATTCCATTCCGTGCCTCAATTCAAACCAAGTCAGTAGCCTCGGATGTACTAGGTTATAATTTGACCAAATATATTGCTATATACTATAATCGCGTTTAGTACATTCACAGCAGCAACAACAATATACTATAATCGCGTTTAGTACATTCCAAAAAAAAACTACTCTATTTTCCGACGGAATTTGTAGTTGCTTTTGCCTCTACCTTTCTGCACTTTTCCGACGGCGGCTCCGCCGCATGCGGATCCAAAATCTATAAAACGGTAGAGGGCTGGGCCCGTTTCTGCCCGCTGCTTGGGCTGAAAACCCCCATCATCACAATCGTACCGGACCCTGCTGTCTGTGGGCCTGCATCAGACTCCGACCGAGATGATTGCTTGAACGTGCAAGGCTACATGAAATTGAAAAAGGTCCTTCAAACCTCACTCGACTGAGTCCGATTTGCCTCTTCAACGAGAAAACTGAATTTCTAGACTACTTGAACTCCTGAAACCATCTAATTTACCTCCCTAATAAGCAGTTTTGTAAGCAATTTTAGCTGATGTAACGCTACATCACTCGGTTCTACGTCGCGTCACGTAGCCACAGGTAAATCGGACTTCAACGGTAATTTAGAAAAGACCATTCGACTTTACAAAAAAAGCAAAGAAATATATTTTTATTCAAAAACTTATGCGAATACATTTCTGGAATTAACATGCATTTTGAATACTAAAGATCTGATTTAATACTAGAAAAAAATTACTTATAATAAGTAATTGGTAGCATTGAATTTTCTATATAAAAAAAATCATGGTAGAGCCTTTATTTGAACTAGCAAAAATAAACGCCAAAAAAACTTAATCAAAGTTTAACTTAGGTCTTGTTTTGGATATCAGATTTACACTGTAACCACTAAACTCTAGCTCTTAAGGCTCTAAATAGTTGGCGTAAAGTGTTACCTAAAGTTTAGTTAACTTCATAAACCATGAGATGTAAAAGTGGACTTAGGGAGTAGTAGGGAGTACATGCTCCACGTTTCTCGCAAAAAGAAATATAAGAAAAATATGCACTCCACGTTTCTCTCTCTCGAAAAAAAAATATGTAGTCCACGTTTTCCTCAAAAACAATTACTGTTCCACTTGTACGGTTTGTTTCCTTCATTCCTGCCCTGCGTGGCTGCGTGTCAAAGACAAGGCCACTTGTTCTATATTAACCAGTGCTCCCTCCATCCTCCTGTCCTGTCGCTCCTGCCCCTCGTCGCCTTCCCCACCTGCGCCGGGACCGTCCGCCCCCGCCCCCGCCCCCTCCCCCACCCCCACCACCACCAGGGTATCCGGAACGCGAGCTGCACGGAAAGGCAGGCG
The DNA here is from genome assembly GCA_022036555.1 of Microstegium vimineum. Classification (NCBI taxonomy): domain Eukaryota; kingdom Viridiplantae; phylum Streptophyta; class Magnoliopsida; order Poales; family Poaceae; genus Microstegium; species Microstegium vimineum. The sequence goes on along the minus strand of CM039131.1, from coordinate 49,809,255 downwards.
ATGGAGTCGCCGTTTCGCGCGGACCTTCTGAGGGGCAAGGCGGCGCTGGTCACGGGCGGGGCTCCGGCATCGGCTTCGAGATAGCCACGCAGCTCGCGCGCCACGGCGCGCACGTCGCGCTCATGGGCCGCCGCCGCGAGGTCCTCGACAAGGCTGTCGCCGCGCTCCGCTCCGAGGGGCTCAGGGTACGGACGTTATCCCCCGTAGGCTCCCTCCCGCTCTAGGCTCTACCTACCATATCGCGGTGCTTGTTTTCCTTGGCTCTCGTCGTTGGTCTGTGGTTGGGGTGAGAGGGATTTTGCTTATCTGCTGCCAAGTAGTAGCAGTAGTAAGATGAAAGATGAGAATCGGTTGCTCGTCCAATGTCGTGTGGAAGAACTATACTATCCCCCCCCCCCCCCCCCCCCCCCCCCCCCCCTGTAAATTATTCTGTAGTATACTTTTAGTTGCAAGAAAACGCTGTCAAAATTGTGGAGTTCTCCTAGTGCACTAATTATAGTAAGAACACTACTATCGGTTCTAGCACATCAGAATCCTCGCTAAGAGGCATTTAGTAGAAAAAAGCTTATACTAAATATTGAATGCTAAACACTAGGAGAACCCATGTCACTAGGTGAAGTTGCAAATTTTGGTTGTGCAAAAATACTTTTAATTGCCAGAAAAGAGGTACATACATAACACGCCGCTTCAGTTTAAGTCACTTCTCCTCCTCCCTTGTACCAAGAAGTGGTGCCCCACTGGCCGTAATGGGACCCAAGGCGACGGTTTAATTGCCTTCAAACTTGTGTGGTTACAATGTGAAGTTGTTAGAGTGGATTTTCTTAGCCCTTTACAATACAAATAATGAAGATCCCCTCCCCTGAGCTTGGGTTTGTTTGACAAGGTTGCTCGTATGGAGCTTGATAAGATCAAAATTTAATTTGTTTTTTTTTTCGAAGGATCATATTAGAGGAATTAGTAGGATAAAGAAATATATAGGTCTCTTAGGCAATTCTTTCTAAGTGGACATTGTTTCATACCGTATTTCAGTAGTCAAGGCAATGTTTTTAAATGGCATGAATCTGGTGCCCTTGTTCTCTGGTATTGGAGAAGCAGAGGTGCTCTTCACAAGCTTGGGACATGCATGGACATGACGTTTACAATTGAGAAATCTAAAGTCAACTGGACTATTCTAAAGAGTTGATGGGATTAGCGTAGACAGGCACGCTAATAGACCTCATGAGACACAAATACTGGCATGAGGCCGACGTGTATATTAGGAGGATGGGGTGTTTTGATCTAGTGATTGGGGGCAGTACATGCAACCACCTTGCTAGGAACAACCATCACTACCGAGATAGCTTGGAGGGTGATCATTCTGCACTATTGCACCATTAATTTAGGATATTTAACTCTGTGAAGTCTATCATGGAGGGTCTGTGGTGTTTACAATCTTCGTTGTCTTAGTTCTAGAATTCTAGCGTCTTTCTGTGAGATCGAACTTGTGAATGATTTGAAGGTTGACTGGTGTAATTTTCATGTCACTCTAATTTAGATCTCCTTTGGTGATCAATACAGATTCATATTGGCGTAAAAAAAAAAGGAATACTGTGAGGAAGAAACATTCAATTAATGCGTCTTGGCTCACCAAATCCAATGTGTTAGCTTTTAGTCTGGGAATGCATCTGTGCAGGGCTGCTGGCAGTCGAGCACTTTATAGTTGTACCTTTGGAATTTTATCCATACCATGATTTGGGTTAGTAAACAATTCAGCAACCCAAGATTGCTGTAACTTGCAGGCTGTTGGTTTTGATGGAGATGTCCGCAAGCAAGAGGATGCTGCCAGAGTGATCGCAGCAACGGTTGAGCATTTCGGCAAGCTGGACATTCTTGTCAATGGTGCTGCTGGCAACTTCCTTGCTTCCCCGGAGGATTTGAAGCCCAAGGGATTCCGAACTGGTACTCCATCATGACGTGCCCTTGTTTTGATTCAGTGGTATTCTTTATTCCAATCTTGTGTACACTGTTGTCAGTATCACACTGTCTCAGTTTGTGTAATTGTGCTAGGCTGTTACCTAAAGAACTACAGTTCTATTAACTTTTGTTTATTGTACCATGGCCCTTAATACTATGTTTCAGAGAAGTTCACATTGATAATATTCTCTCTCTGCAGTTCTTGACATTGACACTGTGGGTACATACACAATGTGTTATGAAGCCCTCAAGTATCTCAAAAAGGGTGGACCAGGGAGAGGTCCTTCCTCTGGTGGCCTCATCATTAACATCAGCGCAACGCTGCAATACACTGCGGCTTGGTACCAAATTCACGTCTCCGCTGCCAAGGTACTTGGACCTTCTCTGAACCGCTCTGCAAGAGAAAATCGATGAACTATGTAGATTTATCTTGATTGATCGGCTTCTATAGGCAGGTGTTGATAGTATCACAAGATCATTGGCTCTGGAATGGGGAACAGATTACGACATTAGAGTAAATGGAATTGCACCTGGACCAATTCAAGACACTCCAGGAATGAGGAAACTTGCGCCTGAAGAAATGGGCCAGGGGAAACGAGAAACAATGCCATTATTTAAGCTTGGGGAGAAATGGGACATAGCAATGGCCGCACTCTATCTAGCTTCTGATGCAGGTTAGCCACTTGGCTGTGTTCTTCCCTGTTTTCTATCCAGATTATCAGAAGGCAATATACACAGAACTTCAGTTAGTACTGAGCATCCACTTATCTGAAATTTATCCAGAAGATTTTGTACCCATACTAACTAACAATCTTTCTGTTTGATATTCATGCATGCCTTTTAAGTAGTCAATGTAACCCCCGTGGTTGATATGTAATAAGTTTTAGCCTCATGTTGATGAAGAAAAAGAAAACCGCCTCACCTGAAAAACATTTTTCTTTTGTTGATGATTAAAACCAGACATTTGATGTGTTTTCAGGAAAATATGTAAATGGGGCTATAATTATTGTTGACGGAGGCATTTGGCTGAGTCGTCCTCGCCATATTCCCAAGGAAGAAGTGAAGGCACTCTCTAAAGTTGTCGAGAAGAAGGTTAGGGCATCTGGTGTTGGGGTGCCATCCAGCAAATTGTGATGACATCTTTGACTATGTAGCTCTCCGGTGTGTTCTGTACCATCTATGTCCATATTGTTGTCCCAGTATTGTTGTCAGTTTGGCTATGCCACCATTCCATGCACATGGCTTGTTAGCTGGCTGAGCAGAGTCTATTTAGTTGAGGAAGCTCAAATATTTATTACTGTTGTCTTCCAATTACATTAGAAATACTTGAGATCCGTATGGGATCCCAACCAAGAGGTGCCTATTGCCAAACATTCACATGCTGTCTATTCAGGTTGTCGATGAAAGGGTTATATTGAAGATTCTGCACTATTTTGCCATTATTTTTAGGATTTTGCACTCGGTGTTGTGAATGATTTGAATGCTGACTGGCGTAATTTTCATACCATTCTAATTTACTTTTGAAAATTCAATCTCTGCTGTCAATCTGGCTATGTCACCGGTAGTCTATGTAAATGGCTTTATGTAACCGGCTGAGCACTGTCCGTTCAGTTGAGCAATATTGTTGCCGTCTTCCAAATCGCATTAGAGACAATTTGATTGTGATGGTTGATGTGCAATCCCAGCCAGAAGGTGTTTGTAACCATTAACCAACACATTCACATGATGTGTTGTGGTTTTGTGGATAAACTGCAACTTCAACTGTTCTCGCTTTGTTCAGGTTATCGATGAGAAATGTTGCATAGCGAACCATGTCAATGCATGTCGAACTCAGGAAAATATTTATGGGATTGCACAGCAAAACATGCAACAACTGGGCTACTGGAGTCCTCGCCAGGTGTGGATGGAAATCTCCATGAGAAACCAAAAAAAAAATGCTGCCAGTGACAGGGCACAGAAGAACTGTCCGATGAGGACTGAAGGAGGGCAGAATTTCTTTACCCAATCGGCCCGGGTGAAGACCAACCGAGCAAGAGTCTCTGACTGACTGATCTTAGTGATCTTCACCCTCGAATTGTCCTTCGTGTTTAGCCATTGCTTCCTCTTTCCTTGATATCTAAAAAAAACTACAGTGCCGGCTTGGAAAACACGAAGGGGAAGATCAACGCAGCCGCGGTGTGGACTGTGGAGTATTAAAAGCAGACCGACGTCACGAGCAGAGCCCGGCGCCGGCAGCTATAGCAGCCAACGCGAAACTTCATCAGCTTCGGCCGGTCGCGAAAAACTTCAGCTTCCACCGCCGGACCTCCTCCTACCAATCCCACACGAGGCCTCCGGAATCGCGAGGGCGTCGCCGGCGCGCGCGAGCTTTGAGCCGAGGCTATGGAGTCGCCGTTCCAGGCGGACGTGGTCAAGGGCAAGGCGGCGCTGGTCACCGGCGGGGGATCTGGCATCTGCTTTGAGATCGCCGCCCAGCTCGCGCGCCACGGCGCGCAGGTCGCCATCATGGGCCGCCGCCGGGAGGTCCTCGACAAGGCCGTCGCCGCGCTCCGGTCCCAGGGCCTCAGGGTGCGTCCCCCCATGGAGACTCCCTACGCCGCGGTTCTTGGGCTCTTTTTTTTTTTGGACGGCTTTTGCCGGCTGTTCGTTATTAGGAGTACTTGGGGGGAAAAAACGGTCTCACTACTGCCTTAATGTTACTAGCAGTTGTATGAAGTTGTTTTGCTAGCCGTGTATATTGTTTATCGTGTGGTAAGGAATATTGGTCGGATTGCTATTCTCTAGAATTAGTTAATTGACGAACACATTGCATGAAAATCAGACAAGCTTAGATGTTTTCAGAACTGAATGTGCCTGTGCCAAACCTGTGAAATAAAACCCGTATTCCAAACCTGTGATCTCGGTGTGCTCAACTTGAACCATAGTTCTTTTTCTTTGGGATAAAGGTATGAACAAGTGCACCCTTTAACCATCCAAGATCGGTGTGACGTGCAGGCTGTTGGTTTCGATGGAGATGTTCGCAAGCAGGAGGATGCGGCCAGAGTGCTCGCTGCGACAGTTGCACATTTTGGCAAGCTTGACATTCTTGTCAACGGTGCAGCTGGAAACTTCCTTGCTTCCCCGGAGGATTTGACGCCCAAGGGATTCCGGACTGGTACTTCATCAAAGTGTGCTCTAGTTTGTATTCAGATTCACTAGAGCTCTTTGTTATATCTGTTCCCAAGTGTCAGCGATACACTGAGTCTTTGGTTTGGGCAATTATGCTTGCCTGCTAGATCAGCAACTCCATGCCTATGCTAGATAAAAAAAACTTGTTTATTTACTTCGCTTGTTATTACTCTTTTTCAGAGAAGTTTGTATTGACGAAATTTATCTCTGCAGTTCTTGAGATCGACACTTTGGGTACATACACAATGTGCTATGAAGCCTTCAAGTATCTGAAAAAGGGTGGGCCAGGAAAAGGTCCCTCCACTGGTGGCCTAATCATTAACATAAGTGCAACACTGCATTACACTGCGTCTTGGTACCAAATTCATGTCTCTGCTGCTAAGGTACCTGGTTCTCTTCTCTGTACCACTCCTTTATAACAGACAATAATTGGAATAAGCAGATTTTTATTTCTGACGGATTGGTTTGTATAGGCTGGGGTTGATAGCATTACAAGATCACTGGCTCTGGAGTGGGGAACAGATTATGACATTAGAGTCAATGGGATTGCACCCGGACCAATTCAAGACACCCCGGGAGTGAGGAAGCTTGCACCTGAAGAAATGAGCAAGGGCCTTCGAGAAATGATGCCATTATTCAAATTTGGGGAGAAGCGGGACATAGCTATGGCTGCACTCTACCTTGCTTCTGATGCAGGTTGGTTCTGCTGTTCTACCTGTTTCCTAACCAGATTATTAGAAGTCAGATACTCTCATAATTTCAAGAAGAACTATGTACCACTTACCCAAAGCCTGAAGGTCATATCAAAGATCTTGTCTACAGAGTTAATAGAATTAGGTAGCTATGTATTGTGGTTTTTGTTGTTTTAGGTGTAATCTGAAGGAATCAATAGAGCCATGAAACGCTTAGAATTCAGCTGAAACAAAGACATTTGACATATTTTGTAATCTTGTTTGCAGGCAAATATGTAAATGGGACCACACTGGTGGTTGATGGAGGTCTTTGGTTAAGTCACCCTCGCCATATTCCCAAAGAGGAAGTGAGGGAGCTCTCAAAGGTTGTCGAGAAGAAGACTAGGACCTCTGGTGTTGGTGCACCGACCAGCAAATTGTGATTGCATTTGTGTGATCTGTAGTATCAATCAATATGTTATTACAAAATTTTATTGTCTATATGGCTCTTGTAATCTAATTAGCGAGTTTGTTTAGTTGGATAAGTTCAAATATTTAAAGTACCTTTTCCCTTCAAAGTTCCATTGGGAATGTTTTGATTGATAAGTGGTGCCAGCCAAGATGTTTGTCGCCAAATGTTCACAGATGTGCTGTGAACACAAAATACAGCATAATTGACCCTCATCTTTCCATATTGTCAATGAGGCGTTATGTTGAATAATATAACGTTATAACTCAGTCTAGTTTAGGATAAATATATGTGTCAAACATTGCAAATGGGCACTTCAAAGTTGTAGGTACTGCAAAATCAGGAAAGAGAGAGGATTTATATCTGTAACAAAACATGTAACAACTATAGACCATAGCCGGTGTGAACACGATGAAGATCTTCAAGAGACTGAAAACCAGACGCTAGCAGGCAAGCGAAGTCGTGTGATTCTCCTCCTGCGCCTCAACTGCCGCATGAGAAGAGGAGAGAATCATTTCTTTTCCTTATAAGTCACTATGATGGTGCCATGAACTCTTTTGGAGGTATCCAATTTAAGAAAAAGCTCTTCTATCATCTTGTCCTGCTGGTCTTTGATCATGACTCATGGATGATCTGAATTCTGACGCCCAGTTCACAAGTTTCTTTCTGAAATAATCCCCCTTAGTAACTGTCTTGTAAGGCTGAGCAAATCAAAGTTTCTGAACTAATTATTGCTTTCATCTTAGAATTTAGAATGCAGTATCTATGAAACGACTGGAGATATGTGGTGAATATAAGCAAATCTATCCCATCTCAGAAGCATTTATGTTAGTATGTGTCTCTTTGAATTAGGATATTGAAATTTGACATGATAACCGAAAACTGTAACCCAAGAACTTTAGTGAGATATATGTGAGATGTCATGTATTTGACTATGCCTGACATTAGGTAGGTTGTGTAGTGTGGACCCGAAGCTACCTATGGAAACTGGAAAGCATTATTGGCCCTACTTATTCCATGTCTTGGTCAATTCTAGCCTTGCCATCTTATAGATGCAGCCTAGATGCAAAGCTCATCATCTGCTTTGGGCCGTTACCAGTCCACAGCATGGTTCTTTGTGCCTTTCAGCATTGCCATTTTCAGTCATCTGGTGCCATCTCTGATACACACACATGCTGCACAGTGCACAACATGCGTTACATGCAAGTAGTTGAGTCACAGGCACATACTGTTGTTGGATGTGATAGTTTGCCTGATAGAGATCTTTAGCGTACATGTTAAGCTAAAAGTCTGCTCCGTACATACTAATTGATAAATGAGCAGACAATAGAAAGTTAAGTTTCTCCATTAACTTTTTCTGCATTTATAGTTTGATATTTTCCTTGTCTGTGATATCCAGTGGGACAGCAGGACAGGTGATGATGTGAATTACTTTCAGAAAAATAAACTAGAGATGAGGAACTCTGCGAACCATGTATAAAGGTGAGCAAAGCCCCTTTGCTTCCTTCTATCTTCAGAAGAAGCAAATACAGGTGATACCACTCCTCCATGAATTCTCTCTCCCACCTCCTCTCTCTCTCTCTCTCACATTCATATTCTCATTCTGCAACTTAGCACAAGAATATTTTGTGCAAATGCTGTTTGTTTGATTTTGTTGATTTTATAGATCTGCTCAAGTTTTAATCAATTTGATCATCATGAAAGTTTGATTTTTTTTTCTGAAATATAAACACTGCACAGTTCTAGCATTTGTGCCTGTATGGATAACTTTCCATTGTATCCTGCATGTGAAACTATTTGGTTTACTCTCTCATGAATTTGATGATCTGAAGCCATTTGCTATCATCTCTGGGTCGTGCATATAAAATCTTTTCATCTTCTCGAGCTTTTAAATCCATTTGGTCTTCATGAAACTTTCATTCTTCTGGACCAACTGTTTCTTTTGTTGAAGTTCACAAACTAGGGAATTAAATATAATCACTGCACTGTACAGTTATACTATATGTTGTGCCTGCATGGATAGCTTTCCTCAGGTTTCTATCCTATCCTGCATCTGAGGACTGAACTATTATCTCCCATGATCTTGGTGATTTGAAGTCATTTGCCTTTAGTTCCTGTCACACATATGAAATATTTTTTTTTCCTATCATGATTGTACTTTGGCATCCTGAAGCATGACTGTTATGATTCGCATCATATGTTCTGGTCGGTTGAATAGGAGAGAAGAAGCACCAAACTGTACCAATGGGGCGTGGAAAAGTAGAGCTGAAGAAGATTGAGAACCCAACAAACCGCCAAGTTACCTTCTCCAAGAGGCGGATGGGGTTGTTCAAGAAGGCAAACGAGCTAGCCATTCTTTGTGATGCACAAATCGGAGTCATCATATTCTCTGGCAGTGGCAGGATGTATGAGTACTCCAGCCCTCCATGGAGGTATGTGAAACATTTTTTCCCATTTCATATCATCCATCCTTTTGTTCGTTTTAAACTTTGAGCGGAAGAAGAAATTTTAGACATGGTATTTGTCTTGTCATATACCAGAAAAAGATCATGTGGTTGAAGTTTCTTACTATCCTTAGGCTTGTTTAGTAGTCCTGCAATTTTACATTTTTTACTATCTCTAGTTGAACAAATTTTTTTTTTTTTTTTGGAACATGTCTTGCAATATACAAGATGCAGCTTATTTTTTAGTATGGGTTTGTTAAAACACCACAGTATCATGAGCAGTTTAAAACTGATGTGTTCCTGCCAATTGTAATCTTTTTAACTTAGCATACAACAAGTGACCTTTTAACTTAATATATACACTGGTCTGCAAAGACAATGTGACATCGATCAGCTAAGTGGTATAAGACTGTTACCATGTTATGTCATTTAGTTTCCACGAAGACGTCCTTTCATAGTGAGTGACCGTCTGGAGTTCTATCTCCAGTTAAACATTCTTAAATCCTACATTGCTGTTTCTTTTTTTGTTGCGGAGTACCAAACAGCTTTGATAGATACCTGAAAGCCTCTAGCACTCCGTTTTCATATGGGCAAGTAGGAGTTTCAGATGTGGTGTAGTCACCAGTATGTTGTTGTCTTGTCATATTTTTTCAAGACACCTTGTGGTAGGAATTTCTGAAGCTTGTTTAGTAACGTACTCGTACAAGGTTCAGCATACTCTGCTATAAGGTTTTATACTTTTGTAATGACATCAAAGTTTCATGAGAGCTTCAGAACTGATTTGTAATAATTCCTGCCAACTACAATCTTATGACTTGGCAATACATCATGGGACCCCTTTAACTTAATATACACAATTGGTATCATATTGCTAAATGGCTGATAGTTTCGATAGTATTTTTTTATGACTAAGTGCCCATCAGGGATTTTACAACGTTTTACGATATATTATTGCTTATTCTGGTTGCAGAATAGCAAGCATCTTTGACAGATACCTGAAAGCTCCTAGCACCCGTTTTGAGGTGATGGACATCCATCAGGTACGGCGGTTCTCTTGAACTAAGATGATTGCTACCATCTCTGTTTTCTACTGATGTAACCTCCTTTTTCCATGAAGAAAATCGTCCAGGAGATGACTAGGATGAAGGATGAGAGGAACAGGCTGAGTATGATCATGGCACAGTACATGGGGAAGGACCTGGCCTCATTCTCCGTGCAGGATCTGAGCAACCTTGAGCAGCAGATAGAGTTCTCGCTCTACAAAGTTCGCCTCAGGAAGGTAACTAAGCACTAATAACTAACTAGCACACCAACAGATAGATTGATGCAGTAGCCTCGTAGGTTCTTTCTTTATCCTACAAAGAAAAACACTATATGTTGGCCTATTGGGAGACGCCTCTTGTGCTAACGCTGAACATTCTCAAATTTCTGACAGCAAGAGCTACTTGACCAGCAGCTGCTCGAGATCCGCCAAAGGGTACTCAACGCATTCCCTGTCTCTTGGTAGCCTGTACACACATCCTTTGAAAAAGAATGGAGTTGTGACACAGAGTTATTGAGTTCTCTTTCGTCCTGAATTTTCCACAGGAGATGCAGATGCCAGCAGAGCAGAGCGGCTACCTGTGCCTCATGGTAAGAAGACGGCTGGGGGCCTTCTCCTGACCTCCATAAGTGATCCCCCTGAATTTTTCTGCACCTGAATTTTTCTGCTTGTGTGACTTTGTGGCTGTGAAAAAACAGAACCCGGCTATTGGATTTGCTAGGGGGCAGCAGCAACAGCAGGAGGCTGGCGAGATGGTGGGAAACCCGAGGCCGTTCCCGTGGTGGGACATGGGGGCCAGTGGCAGTGGCAGCCAGAGTCAGCAGCTGCTGCTGCACGGCCAGGACGCCGCGGAATCGTCGATGACGGCGCTGCAACTGTCGCCGCAGCTGCACGAGTACAGGCTCCAGCCGCGGCAGCCCAACCTGCAGCAGGACGCAAACGTCCATGGCTGGCTCTGGTAAGCTCTGCTCTTGCTGTTGGGACAGAGGATGCATATTATCGACCGTACGTACGTTCTCAACTCTGACGGACGGGATGGTGTTATGATGCCTGCAGATTTGCTGGGGTCCTGATCAACGAGACGACGCTGAACGTGTAGTTCCTCCGCTTGTGACCTGTTCTAGACTTGCAATCTTCCATTGCTTCACCCAACGTTCCCTACTGAAAATAAACTTTACTGGAGTTCGCTTAAGTTTCTGCTGGGCTGTCATCCCGTTGCTCCGTGCAGTAGCAGTAGCTGTAGAAGTAACACTAGTAGTAGCGGCCTGGCAGGACAGCACGTCAGCACGGCACCTTTGCCTTGTTGCTTCTTTGCTGCCAAGGACGAGCTTGCTTCAAACGTTAGTAACTTGTACAGTTACACTTGCATCTTCTACCATATGCAGTATTTGGATTTTGGAGCATGACTAGTGACTACCCGTGCTCCTGTAGAGAGATTGCGTTGAGAGAAAATGGGCAAGCACCGTGCCCCGATCATTGAGGTGACCTTTCATATACATAGTCAGGCAAAGCCAAGATCTAACAATTAATGGATCTTGAGTTGAGTATGTAGAGCAATTGGTGGACGACAACATAAGTACTATGCCTCTACACTTGGTGGGGGGAAGGGGGTAGCGGGTAATATCATCAAGAGATCAAATTATCAGTGAGGAAGATCTAATAGGAAGACATGGAAGCGTGGAATATATTATGATACATATATGTTGATGCCGAATAGAATCCGAATCACACACCAGCAAGAGCTAGGTCGTCTAGGCTGTGACAGATTGAGGAACATAGCGAGGATATCTCACAGCCACATAGTAAATAACAGTTCTCGCCAAGGAAGGACCCGTCAGGACAAGGACGTTATCAGCTTGCCATAGATCGGCCGGGAAGCCTAGGACGCCATCCTTGGTCATCGGATCAAGAGATGAACAACATGGAGTGAGAGTTGGAAAAGATGGTAAAAGGGTTGTAGTAGATTGAGGTTATCGATTAAAAAGATTGGGCCATATACCCTTATTTTATAAGTAGGGATGGTCTTATCCCATCCATTAGATAACCAATGTGGTACCATTATCATGTAGTTTTATAGAGTTTTTCTTAGTTGAACCAAGAATAATCATGGGCATCTTAGCATGGGCCCAGTTTGAGGGTCAACCTATGATCGGATAGCCGATCGTCCAGTCAAAAGCCGATATATAGGTACCTATAATCCGAGTTTGGAGTGCTGACATGTGGTCAGCCGACTGCGGCAGGAAAATTGGCTAATCCAACTGCAAGAATCGGCTAAACCAACTGGGTGTGGTTCGCCCACCTCACCGTCTTCTTAACCACCAATACATGCATAAGTTATTGGAGATGCTTATAATCCAGTATGCAGCGACGGACTGAATGGGAGGGAACCCAAAGAATAGAGTCCTCTACATACACATATAGTTACAATGTAGTTTCGCAAAGAAAAAGTAGTTACAATGTAGGATGAGCTTCATCACCAAAGAATAGAGTCTGAAGGATTGTGCATGAAGAGATACATTGTTTTCTTTTATTGTGTAGCATACGTCAAGCTAAGAGTCTACGTGTGGTATTATAGAGCACCAACGAGACTCTTGTACTCCAATGGATTTGCAATAATGGCACCGTAAGTGACTGACATCTTGGCATTGAGTGTTGCTGCTAGGACACAGCACGTTAGATAGACGTTTCACGTGTGCCGAAGATGTTTGATGAAGAAAATATTTTGCCTCAAGTTGTGGATCAAACCGTCTCATAATGATATCTCAGGGAATCCTTTTCGCACAATGATATTAATTATGTATCATATGACAATGAGATAAAGGTGCTATCTAACCTTTATATCTCAGGCAATCCTATTCGCACAATGCCAGGCAAAATAATAGGATATAAAGGTGCTTATCGTAAGGCTTCATCCCTACACTCCGGTGAAAATAGAATCAGAGGTTACAGTAACATTACAGTATGACTCAATCACTCAACTCATTCAGAGACTTTTCAGTCCCTACTCAACTCCAGTGGATGAAAATTCGCTTGCGTTGAACAATGATCAAATGTTGTCTTACATGAATTCAACAAGAATTAATTGTAGAATACACTCACATGACGAAGCACCAAATCAGCAGATTGCTAAACTGAAATGGCACGAGAAACATCAGCCGGCACGAGAAACATCAGCCACAAACAGACAGGCCGATGAACGACTGAATGTTTTGAAACCTCAACCTACAGTACAGTACAACAAGCACTCGAGCTCGAGTGCACCCTCCCTACATTCATCTCCAATCATAAGAATCAGCACGATGCGCTGATTATTTATTGGAAAACATGCTATTGGCAACCAGAGTTGCTCCTGCCGTTGGCTGTTGTCCTTGCTCAGCTCAGCACAGCTCTGATATCCTTTTACTGCTCAACCACCTCCCCTGCAGGAGTGCCAACAGGAGAGGCCCTCGCCTGCACCGCAGTTTGCCCCAGAGCGGTGAAACTTGGAGGGAGCTGGTACAGAGGAGGGTGACTCCCCTCAGATTGACCCAGGTAGGCCTGCGCCAGACAGTAGCCTAGTGCCCGGGCAACAGGGACAGCTACGGCGTTCCCGACTTGAATATACCTATTGCCATCAGAGAAAGCAAACATGTTCAGAGGCAAGGAAAAGAGGAACTCCTGACAAAGTGAATAGATCAGGTACAGGCAAACTGAAAAGAGGAACTCCTGACAAAGTGAATAGATCAGATACAGGCAAACTGAAAAGAGGAACTTACTTCTCCTTGATCGGGCCAAACAATCGGTAGTAATCAGGGAAGCCCTGCAACCTTGCGTTCTCCCGGATAGTCAGGACTCTTGCTTGAGCCGGATGCAATATAGCCTGTGGACAACATGTTCCATCAGGATCATATGCGGACAACACTAGCAGTAAATACAGTTGCAGGGATTTAGCATAAAGGGGTAGTTCGTACTGAAGCTGACCTGGTTGTGAGGCTCTGCTCTGGTTACAACTGTAGGAACTGTCTCGTCCCACCACAGGCGCCCAAACGGCCTACAACATCATATGTAAGGACACATAACCAATAACCTACTTTTTTCCCCAAAAACAACAAAAAAGCAGGACCATTTTGCAACTTACTTGAGTGATTTGCCCTTGATGAATGACATTGCATAGTCAGGAACCTAAGATAACAAAAGATTTGTGCAAAATCTTATCATGCCTTAACCATGAATCTTACAGTAGTTGCAGCATCTCATCAGTTATGAGTCTGTATGTAACATAAATGTTGCACTGTTATGGAAACCAGATCACGAAATAACACATACCAGTGGTTTCCCAGACGAAAGTTTCACACGCTCGATTTCTGGATCCCACTCAACAATATTGTTTGCTCCAACCTTGACACCCTTTAGGTCACGGAAGTTGGCTCCCTGTCATAGGAAAGAGTGATGATTGTTTCAGGAGAAACAACAAAGGAAGGCACAAACAGTATCAAGCTACCAACCTTCTTGACAGGAATTTGCTGAACCCGCTCATAATCATCGTTGTTAAGACGTAACGGCTGGTGATCCAAGAGCTTGCCTTTATCTGGACCAGCCTCCTCACCAAAGGACCAATCCAACATGTCTGGAAGAATAAAACAGAGTGAACTTACTGCAGTAGTAGCAAAGGACTAAGAAAAAAGAAAGAGTTCTTCTGAAATTCATGGAGAAGGTCAACCAGTAAACTTCACTGGGACTTTACCTTTACGACTAAGTCGAATGTAGCGCTGGAATTCTGTCTTGGGGAACCACCATACTCCATTACATCGTTAGGTTGATGGTTTTCAACCTGCAGAGAAGAGTAAGATTCCATGCGCGTTGAGAAATGTATGAACTTGACAAACACTTGCCTTTGGTAAATCTGAAATTGCATCACCAAGAAGCAAAGCTTTCTTCAGGGAAGGTTTTTCTGTCTCGTCATATGCAACCATACATTGCTGCAAACAAGTTCAGTTGGTCAACAAATTTTACACATTCCAAAGGATTTCAAAGTAGTGATTGCACTTACCGAGAAGGCATTAGGGGCTCCTCCACGTACTACAACGTCATATGTAGGCAGAGGATACTTAGGGAGCACCTACATTGTCAGATTTGTCAAATACGTCTCATTAGCCAGCAGTCAACAGTGCAATATAAATCTAGCAAAGCATATAAAACAACAAGGTACGAAACAGACCATGGAAGAAAGAGCACCCCAGAGGAACACACGCATCCTGAACTGTGGCAGACCATAGCAGCCTGCCACCATCATTCCAAGGCGTGCTTGGTACTTCATAGCAACTAGGCAGCTCAAAGCATATTTTCCTAGGTATCCATCAGCAAATTTGAGTATGTCCACAACATTTTCCATGAGAACATACTTGGGCTTCAAGTACGCTACAATATCCATGAAAGTCACCATTTGCTTGTTTTTCTCATCTTTAAGTGGCTCATCACGGTTTCTGAACCGATTAAACCCACTGATACCTTGGCATGGTGGGCCTCCACAAATGACATCAACATCACCCTTTTGAAAGAATAGATTAATTAGATATCACCAAATAAAAATGGGGAGGTAAAACAAACAAGGGGGAAAACCACACCCAACTAAGTAAATACTCACAGGCAGCGGGAGAACTTTTCTTCGGTGCCCTTCTTGTACAAATTCTCTAATTTTCAAAGGGCAGTCACTGTTTGTGGAAACAAGGATTAGAGTGCAAATAGATGTACAAGGCAACAAGATGACATACCAAATACTAACCTGAGGTTATCAATTGGTTCCCACGTATCCTCTTCAGGACCATATCCTTCCCATTGGACCTGCAGAAATCTAGCATTACAACAAAATACACAGAAATATACTTTGCTTCAAAAAGTTTTTTTTCCTATATTGCCATAGTAATTAAACTTCTTTTCTTAATATCAAGTACAGACGCACAGCTAACACTTAACTACCTTAAAATAGATGTCGTTTTTCCTTCCACTGCCACCATAGCATATCCCAATAACCTTCTCTACAACAAACTCATCCTTGTCAAGAGGGCCGCCTTCATCCTCTTGATCCTCTGAACCAGCTAAATTCGAATCCACGTCTTGATGGACATATTTCTCACACAGGACTGCCCATTCTTTAAGGAGAGCAAGAAACTCATCGGCTTTCTCATTTCGCACCTACATTCAAAGATCCAAAAGAACTTTGTCAAAGCGGCTGGACAGAACAGATGGAATCCAAGATGCATTTTACTATCCATACCTCAGTCTGTGGATGATTGTACTTTAAACTTTGGCACGCAAAGCTGTTAAGATCAACAGCCCATCGCTGCAAACATAGCCAGAAGTCCAGAACAGTAAAATTAGTGCTGAGATCATGAACATACTCTATCCAACAGATAACTAGGTAGAAGATTACAGTTTCAAGTTTCAAGCCAGAAAGAGCTGCACCCAAACAAAGACCAGTGGACATGCCCCCACAGCCAGAATACAGATCAAGAAGGGTTGCTTTCCTCTCTGGCATACTAGATGACAGCTCCAAATCCACATCATCAGAAGAAATACCCGAAGCGGTTTCACTGCCTGACTGCCCATTTCCTAGTATTTGTAAAAAACATACACATTTAACAAGTGTCAAAGTTAGTCACCATACACTGTTCAAACCAGTTTTAGTTATTGAGCTACATACACCAACCATTACACTCAGTAACCTAAACTGATAAGGAAATGTGTGCAATTCAGTTATATTTAACACCTATCACATGGAACCTCCCCCTCACGTGAAATAGTAGATATCAAATAAGTGTATAAACATTTATGTCAAAATGATCAGGGTCAACTTTTAACATATTTGGCAAGCCAAAATCCCTCTAAAAATTAAAATCCTTATGTGGCTTCTTCAAATGCTATCCTTACTAAGGACAACCTCACAAAAGAAAATTGGAAAGGAAGTGTATATGCCTTTTATACAGAAAATGAATCAGTGGAACATCTCTTTTTTGGATGGATGACAGCAAAATAGATTTGGAGTATGATTGATGTGCCCTTGGAGTCAGTTGCAGACCTCATACTATTGATCAGTTTTGGGTTTGGATCAAGCTTTGTTTACCAAATGGTAAACCAATATATACAGTGGGGCTGGCAGCTCTTTCTCAGGCAATATGATGCACAAGAAATGTTGTTTGTTTTAAGGACAAAAGAAACAAATCTCCTTCGAAGGTTCTCTATATCTCCTTTCTTGATTATTGGGCAGGCTTGCAAAAGCCAGATATGGAAAGGCAAATGAAGCAAGGAGTGGAGAGTGTGAAGGCAACGGTGCTCAACTTCCACAAAAAGTCACTAAGGAAGGCGACAAGATGGCCGGCAACTTATCATTCACAGCGTTGGGTGATCATCTTCTGTAGTTGTATATTAGCACAAGATCAGATCATAATTCGTGCTGACTATATCACAGGCCTAGAAATCTTTTCCAACGCACACAATGGTTTTATTAGGCATCATGAGCCCTGGCCTTTGAGCCCTGGCGTCGGCTATGGAAGACTTGGACCCCAGCCAAATGCAAAATGTTCTTATGGTTGGCAAGCCAAAATAGATGTTGCACGGCAAATAGGGTTGCTAAGAGGGGCCTCTCTCATCTGGATAAATTCCCTCTATGCGATCAAGGAGATGAGATGATACAACATCTTTTAACAACATGCGTGGCAGCAAGATAAGTATGGTTTGAAGTGAGCTTAAGAATGAGCACAGCCTATTGTGCATGACTGGGGCAAAGATACTACAAGGGCTAGGGCTGGCGCTTGTAGACTAGATCTGTTTTAACTAAGGTTGAATCATGTTTGATCACTATGTGTTTAAACTATGAGTGTGTGTAATTGCCTCACTGATATCTGGTCCCCTATGAGTGGGGATCCTGTTGCCATTGCTATGTTACACTATATTGGTGAAGTTTTATTGCTATGCTATCATTGCCAGTTTCTATTTACAAAAACTTGACACTATATTAAGGATCTTTGGGTACATGTTGTGCATGTATCGCAAATAGAATTTTATCTAGTGGGTGTGAGTATGGGATGGTACTACTGTACCGTACAGGTATATACACATTGCTATCCCTAATCTCACAAAAGACTAGAAAAGCATACCTAGACCTGCTTTTGGCTTCTTCATAAGCATTTTTTAAAAGTTGGATGTTTATTTCAGTGTTTTGGCTTTTGACCGGTAGCCAAATCAAAAGGTGAGACACACATGCCTAAGATGGACAATTCAGTTATCATTCAATATTATTGAAAGATTGTTTTAGTTTTCAAAAAAAAAGATTGTTTTTGAACAAAAACAATATTATTGAAAGATGATTGTGTCCTCTCCTAAAAAGAATGTGATTCTCACTTCCCTAAGAGTCAAACAATTTTAAATTTGACTAAATTTATACAAAAAAAATACTACTATTTATGTTATCAAATAAGTATCGTTGCATTGATTTTGAAATATGTTTTCATAGAAAACCTATTTGGAGATGTAAATGTTGATATTTTTTTCTATAAACTCGGGCAAAAGATTGACTTATACTAAAACCAAGAATTGCATTATTTTCTAGACAAAGGGAATATATAGCATACAAATATTGTAATAGGCGTTAGGGGGGGGAAATTATTTGGTAAGTAGTACCGTTGCACTATTTAGCAAAGCAAGTAACTTCCATTCAGGTAGTAAACCAAAAAATGATGATGTAAAAGCAATTGATGAATTACCTGATGAGATATTAGCAAAAGTAGAATATGCAACAGAGTACGACATGTCATAGTATAGGTCACAATGCGCTATTAGCTGAGCCTTGGCTTTTGGATCCATCTAAAGCAAAAAAAAAAATGTAACGAGAAGTATTATATGCATAGCAAAACCACAAAAACTCTTAGCAAGGAACTTACATTTGGATCAACATGAACTATCTTGACCTTGGAGACGATGCAATCAAGCACATTGTCATTCTTTTCCTCAGAAAGAAAAACACGTCTAGGGTCATGCTTGTGGCCATCAACATTAATGGACACCAAAGAATTGATAACCTGCACTGATAAGGTTTAGTTCTATGCCACTTCACATAAATAGAAATGACACAAAGCTCAATACGAACTGTATCCTCTGCACGGAAGAACCAACGGCAAGTAAAATAGCGACATCGGTCGGTCCCCTCAAAAATTTCAGTAATGCGGCCAATGTAATCTGCCTCATTTTCTCCAGCCTAAGATAGACAAAAAGGAATCATAAACTTAAGGTCAGTAACTATTAAGAACGTATAAAAAGATGTGATGTGAGAGCAAAATCATCCAATGGTATTGTGTTTATGTTCAGTTGAATCAATGTTTTCATGCCATTCGATTAATTGCAATTAGTCGTCCTAATCGGTCTCTGGTGTTTGATTAGGAGAACCGACTCGATTAGCTCGCCCAGAAAGTTGTTCATCCAATTAGTCAACGACTAATCGCAATTAACCATATAAATAGGACAGGGACAACGAGTTTGGTTGGCTATTTTTTGGGGGCCTGTTTAACTAGGCGGACATGTGGGCTACTGGGCTTGCAGTTTGGCCTGTTAGGGTTAAAATAGGCACCCAAAAACGCTACATAGCAGAGAAAAAAACAGCTCCCACAAGTAAGTCACCAGCGAAACATTAATGTAGTATTGATGCTTGCTTGATTGTGTATATTATATAGTATATATATATATATATATATGGTATATGTCCTGATATACATGAACGACTAGATGAACGACCAGGGTCGACTAGCCTCAAAAATCGGCCTAGTCGATGACTAATTGTCATTACTCGCCTAGTTGGTCCCATGGCGACTAGGTTCGACTAAACGACCTGAAAACATTGAGTTGAATTACTAAGATTTTTCATCATCAAAATGAAATCTAAGAGACAAACAACACTTCCCTCTCAAAGGGGCAACTAAGAGAAGAAAATTTTCAAATAATCTCAGATCATAACAGGACGTAAGCAATCACTGGCACATGCAAATTAGCTGCAGGGTTAAGCAGCATTTCATTATTAAAAACAACATTTTATTAACATTACAACTGTTAGTAGCATTCAAATTGTTAAACATTGCATTTTTAATAGAAACAAAAGGATCCAGCTTTCAGGAGGATATACAGCAAACATAGCATTGTATAGAGACAGACATTTAGAGCACCCCTTTATGTTATACTCCCTTTAGTCAGAAATACTTAACACATGAGACTATTTGACCTTGCAGTCTTCCATGCATATCCTTGACCACTAATTTCTTTTAGAATATAATCTTACAACCCTTCATATAATCATATATAAGAGATTTTGCAAGTATTTTAAATACAAATCAACACATGGAACTTACATGTTTTCAAACTAAAATATGTAATAGTTATTGATGTTTGTAGTTTAAGGTTCGTCCAAATCTACTCATGACCAGAGGAAGTAATACTATAAAACACTTGTTAAACACACATCACTAGGAATTGATTTTAATGTTTGATGCTTCCTTCCATGATAAGTATATGATCAGTCACAATTATACCATCACAGAGCACAACTAACACTTGGTGAAAAATCAATGGAACAACTAAACTAATAAGCGGCCAAACTACATCATCATTGCCGAGCTTGCTGCACAAAGTGTTAGGTTGATCTCCCATCCAAAGGCTTATTGGGCCTTTGATCTGCGTCCTGGTCGGGGACACCCAGCCCATCTATAAGCTAGAGGGGCTCTGTCACACTGCACAATAAATAGAGAGGTGGGCAATGCTCCCCACCAAGAAACCCTAAATCCGATCTGAGAGGGTGTGCAGCCAATGACGGGAAGCTCCTCCGCCGCCGGACTGCACCGCCGGACTTCATCACCATCTTCCCCAAACGTTGTTGACCGTGCGCAGATCTTCTCTGACCAAACCAGTGCCGGACGGGAGTTCATCCAAGTACCTAACCTCCTCTCTCTTCCCTCTCGGATCTCCCAATTCATCACAAAAGCAATGTAAATCCCCACTGGATCTAGCCTAGACGATCCTACAGTTCTATCACAAAGCACCCAAGCGGACAAGCAGCTCCGACTACCAAACAGAGGTCATGAGCAAGCTCCTGATTGCTGACAAATATGCTACCAGACAGAGTATTTTGTACATACAGACATCCAGACTTTTATCGTGCCACCATCACCATGTCGCACAAGTCATCATTGGAAATCGACAACAAAAATAAAACAAATAAATCATGGCAAATAAAGAAGGCAATGAAAGCGTTGAACAAGGACCTTGACATAGACGTCATCCTCGAGGCAGTAGACGACGTTGTCCACCTTAGCGCTCCGGTAGTGGCACCTGGCCTTGAGCTCTTCGTCCTCCTCCGGTCTGCACGCGCAACAAATCAACAGATAGCCGATTGCTCAGGTCACAAGTAACAAACAGGAGCAAAGGGGATCTGGTCAAATCAAAGCAGAGCATAGTAGGGAAGAAAAAAAATACTTTGCGGCAGTGCTGCGCTCGTAGCGCTTGGGCCAGTTGCTGCGCGCCTCGGCCGGAGCAACGGGGCTGCCGATGAACTCCGGCTCGTGGTCGCCCCCGGCGGCGGCGCTCCTTTTCCCCACCCTCTTCTTCACGGGCGAACCGGCCGCGACCGCGGCCACCTCCTCCAGCATGGCCTGCTCGTCGGCCTCCGCCTCCTCCTCGCCCATGGCCAACTCTTCGTCGTCGGGCTCCTCGGCGCACACGTCGTCCTCCAGGGGCTCCTTCCTCACGGCCTCCCCACTCTTCTTCTTCCTCCCCGCCTTGGCCGGTTTGGCCTGCTTGGGCGTCGGCTTGGACTTCTTGCCGGAAGACGCCGCCTTGCGGCTGCGCTTGGCGGAGGACGCCGCCACAACCTCCTCCTCCTCTTCCCCCTGGCTCTGGTGGATCTCCTCGGCCTTGGCGGCGCGCTTCCGGCCGGAGACGCGCGTGGGCGCGGCGGGCGACGGGGAGCTCGGCGCCATGGCAGAGGCTGCGGTAGCTACTGCTGCTCTTAGGTTGGGAGGCGATGGGGTTTGGGGATTTGGCAGGAGAGTGAGAACTCTGGAGTCTGGCTGGAGTCTGGAGGAGGCGAGGTGTAGAAATCGAATTGAAGAGGATCCGTCAAATGTGTAAACAGGGCAGACAGGAGGCGGCGGTGGGAAATCGAAATCCAAAAGATAGAGGGAGGGGGAGCGGGAGCGTCCAATTTTTGGACGGCGTGGGGCCCGTCTGCAGAGGGAGGGTATGGATTTGAATTTTCGCTCGTCACCCGCGAGGGTGGCAGGGCAGCCGCGTGACCGCGTCTGCAGTACGCGGCTAGCCTTTCGACCATCGACCCCGGTCTCTGCCACATGACCCAGCTGTAGGGTGGCTGGGTGAGGCATGGGTGGGTGGGCTGGTGATGGAACAGAGTGTGGGCCAGAGTTTCTTTATTTTCCTCCTTTTTCTCTACATAGGTGATTGGGCGTGTTTGCTAGCAAATCTGTCTCCGATTTTGGGACGTGTTTGGAGGAGGGCACAGAGGGTGGCCCGTGCTACCTCTCATGTTTGATGTCGCTGAGCCGGTTCAGAGTCTGACTCTGGGCATGCAATTTTGACCTCTCGACCTGGCTGCGGGAAAACGACACCCCCTTCCGTTTTTTTAGGGCTCGGCCGCGCGTGGCTCTCGCATGGCGATTTCGGGGCTCTGATGGCCGCTTTTAGGTGTAGTTGGTGTTGGGTCGGGGGAAATCAAACACAATCTCTGTTAGACATGGTTGGTTTGGACCTGCATCCAAACACGGTAGCCTGCACCCGGCCAACCAGGCTGTGGCTGGTCTGGGCCTGGTCGCCGGGCCTGGCTCCCTGCATGCAAGCTTCCAAACACGCCCTTGGGCGCCTCGGGCCAAGATGCTTGCCTGGCCAGCCGCTTGCCTAGGAGACAGCGAAGCAAACAGGCCTTGATTAACTGGCAGGGTTATTTTAGCTGGCATGTCTATTTTAACGTTTTATTTGGTAGAGCTTCCATCAACTTCAGTTTCTCAAACATATTCATTATTCACAAGTTGTTTTCTATCAATTTTCTTCTTCTCATAGAGCTAGTGGGAGCAGGTGAATTGCTCAACTTCAATTTCACTATCAGAGTCCCCATCATTTTCCATGGAGAAGTTTTGATCTATGGGACCTTCTGTAGTAAATTTGCGTCATATTCGCTTGACTTATCAGCCCGACTTATCAGTCATGGTACTGTGTTTTTATCTCACAACAAAACAATCAAAAACAACATCTGACATCTTTCTGCCAGCTTTTCAGCCAAACAAACAGGTTGTTGGTTTGTTGCTTGCAACTGAAGGATGATATGGTCTGTGCATGGTGGAATGCAGGGTCCTCCTTTTATACAAGGGAGCTCAAAACGGCTAGTTTTTACAATAGCTAGTTCATTGCAACAACTATACTGTGAGATCAACTTTTTTTTGACAACAGCAGACCAACTTTTATTTTTACAACAACTTTTTCTTTTGACAACAGCAGGCCAATTTTTCTTTTTACAACAACTATATTGTCAAAAGAACTATTTTTATTTCTTATTAATTTTGGTTATGTAGTCTTATTTCTTGTTAATTTTGGATAGGTAGTTTTTGTTCTGGTGTATATTCTTGTTTCATAAAGGTCACTCTACGCCATAGATACTCAAATAAATAAAGGTAGTAGTGCAGCACATTCGAACTTACAAGCCTTCTACATAGATAGTGCACTGATACATTTGAAAAATAATAATAATACATTGATACATAGGCTCAATTTAGAGAGGTAGTACATATGAACCAACCAAGTAAATAGAAAAACATTTCAACTAAAAAGTTGTGTAGATAAGTACGTCAACATTTGATTGTGTCGTTTTTTGGCTTCTTCATCATAGCTTGAAATGTCTTTATCTACTAGGGCCATGTACATACCCAATTTCTGTAGCTTTGACTTTTCGATCTCATTATCTGTCATCTTATTTTCAGCTGCAGCTTTGGCTTTTACAGCTTCAGCTTTAATAAGTGTTGCTTCAACTATTTTTTCAGCAGCAATAGTTTATCTCAACTGAAGTTCATTGAACAGGTCCACATTTTGATTTAAGATGTTGTCTTCTGAATGTATTGACTTGCATTTACCTTTCTGTTGAGCTTTGGCTACATTTCATCCTTGTGGTCGACACCTAATTGCACGATCTGCATCTTCATTGTCCTCATTTGAAGACGTATAAGCTCTTGTTGCATTTACCTTGGTTCTCTTGTTCATCACCTCTTCAATTGGGTAAGCTTTACTCCACTTTGGTTGATCCTTTACTGCTTTCCACCAATACTCTAGTGCAAAAGGCTTTTTTTCTTGGCAGCTCCTTTGTACTTAGCACGAGCTCTTTCCATGACTTAATCATCGGATTCACCACTACCATGCTCTCTTTTTGCCTTTTCATATCATGCATTGAACTTGGTAATTAAAGGTATAGTCTTGCTCCAATGGTTTTTCAATTGAGTGGTTATTCTTCTACGATCTTTGGGCGTGTTCAAGTTGTACTATGCTGCAACATCCTTCCAGTACCTATCTCCTCTTCTATCAACTCCGACAATTGGATTAGTGGAATTTTTCAACCAAGCGCTAACTAATCGAAGGTTTTCCTGGTCACTCCAAAATATTCGACCTTCTTTCTTTTCACTTTCTTCTGGGCTGCTATCATTGTCACTCAAACTAGTGTGTTTATAGGATCCACGCTAATTTGTTGTTGTTGTTGGGACACTAGAGAAGCTGAACCAATAGGGCTGCTCTCATCAACTCGCGAATCAGTCCCTTGGTTACCCTGGAAGAAACTCATGTATCCAACTGGTGATGCATCACCAACTCCTTGTGGGTATTGTACCATCCCCCCGTAAGAAGTAACTTGATAGCTTCCTTGTGATGAGAATGGAATTTATAGGTAGTTTGATTGAGATCCAAAGGGATTGAACACATGTGAATATTGGGGATGGAAATTGGATGGAAATTGTGGTGGATAGTTCATGGGGTATTGGGGTGAAGGGAAATGATGTTGTTGCCTAACTAAATTTTGTGGCACACCACTTGTCATTGCAGAGTTCATCATATTTGTGAAAGATGAAGATGTGTTCTCCATGGTTACGGAGGGAGAGAAATAAAGAGAGATTTGTGTGTGCAGATGGTCATTTGTATGTAGGAGAAGTAGAGAGATATTTGTGTGTGCGTTCGGATGGTCATATATATAGATCTTTGACAACGGATAGTTTAAAGATCACGTGTGATTTGTGGGCAGGTGTGTCTGCCAATGGTCCTATGAAATAAGATCATGTGTGCCAACGGTTGTATGAAAGGATCAACTGTGACCTTTTCGTACGGTGAAATATTGTATTTTAAGATTTGGGAACCGGTGCATCTACATGCACCGCTCCTTACTTTTCTGACACCACACTTTTTAGGCTCCACTATCTACAGTGTTGGGAGTGATGCCCAAACACTCTCTCTCTCTTCTTTTGGGCATCACTCTCAAGATACACTGCGGAAGGCCTGAGTAGTACATGACCCAGATGTAGGGTGGCTGGGTGGGGCGTGGCCGCGTGGGGGTGGGTGGACTGGTGATGGAAGAGAGTGTGGGCCAGAGTTTCTTCAATGTCTACTAGAGTAACTGGCAGGGTTATTTTAGCTGTCATGTCTATTTTAACGTTTTATTTGGTAGAACTTCCACCAACTTTAATTTCTTAGACTTATTCATTATTTATAAGTTTTTTCTATCTCCTCACTCCTCCTCTCATAGGAGAGGAGGGAAAAGAAAAAAAAAGCTCATGTGAAAAGTACATGTGTCAAAGAAGTTAGAGTCGATAGAAGCTCTAACAAACGAGATCTCTAAAATTATAAATTTGAAATACATGTATAGTATTTTTATTTGAATTGAAATGAGATGATGACAAGTTAAGGGTATGTTTGGATGGGCTAGGGCTAGTTACTAGTTGAGTAGTTGGCTAAAATTAGCTCAAATTAGCTAAGATTAACTAGCTAGTTGGCTAAAACACTTGGTTACAAATTTAGCCCACCAATTAGCCCTCTTGTTTGGATACACTAGAGCTAATTTGAGCTAAAATTAGCTAGATAATAATTAGCTCATGGTATCCAAATATGCCCTAAATTGTGACGCGACAAACCCTCCTTAAAGTAGTCCAAAGCCTCAAGTTTGGTTTTAACAGTTGAGTAAAAAATTGAGGTGAACTAATGAAGTTTTCATGTGAGATGAACAGATGATTACTTCACAAGCTATGTTGAGCAAGACATCAAGGCCATGGAGAAAATATGAAAGCTACATATGTACAAAGAACAACTAGTGAAGAGTTGAAGTGATGATCAAAATACCATGTGCAAGTGTAGAGAGCAAGCTAGAGGGTCAGGACATGTGGAACCATCGAGGCGGTGAAGTGCGAGTAGAAGATTGCATATCGACAGACGAAGGTAATAGAGAACAACAAGCAAAGTAAAGTCAATATACTATGAATGCTATGTGAGCTTTGATGAGACCCATATCAGCTCAAAAGATCAAGCCAAGAGTTTAATATATGTGTTGATATCACATGACTTGATGGAGTGAAGGTGAAGAGCCAACTATGGTTGGCAATGAAGATGAAGTGGCTCTAGACATGTTTGAACGGGTGGAAGCACAAGCACGATAACGTTTCATTGCTCATTCAGGATACTTATGTGCCCAATTATCAACCACAAATGCATTGTTCTACTATCATTGGGTCTCCTTAATCTTAGGGAAAATTTGAAGATTACTATTATAGTTTTGCTAAATTGGAGATATGCCATCATGACCCACAAATCATTGACTTGTGTGATACCAATGACATATCTACAACTTTGCAAAATTATAATGGCATGGTTCAAAATGTCCCCTCTTCTTATTGCCATTGTCTTCAAATGATAGGACCGATAGGATACACAAATCATGTTTGACTTTCAAACACGCTATTACAAGAGGCAATAGTCCTAAGAGCATCTCCGAGAGACGAGCCATCCACCTGACTATCGTCGTTTACCTCACTGAAAACAAGTCTTCACCAGTCACATCATTCGCCTTGCCAATCTTATAGGCTCTTCGTATCAAGCTTCTGGCTCGACAAATATAGCATGCTGCAAGGTGCTCGCCATCCTCGCGTGTGAACTTGACGAGGGCCAATGTCATGTTTACCTCGTTTTGTTTCAAAATTTCATGGCTTCTCTCCTCTGTCAAAAACTCAAAAGGTGGCAACATCAAACTTCTAAAAACCATGACAAACGTACTATTAGTACAATAAACAATGGATGACACATTTTAACCAGACTTACCTCAAAACCACTTTCTAGTTTCAAATATAAAACCATAAAAATGTCTTTTTTTAAATTCATTTGAACTCTAGGGTATTGATTTAACTATAAAATCAGATATTAATATCTATATAATACATAATTAGTGCCATTAGATAGATTGTCGAATATACTTTCATAATAAACTTATTTACAGATATTTTCTATAAACCTAGTCAAATTTTTTTTAAAAAAATACCCGTACGTATTTCGCTTCTATTGTAAGACGGATGCAAGTGTCCGCCACATCATGGTACATCATCATGTTACTGCACAAGTGCACATACAACTGGGAAAAACATTCTAGAGTAGTAGTAGATTGATGAACATTCTCATATGAAGTCCATGTGTCGTGAGTCAGCTTTTCTCAAATTCTCTTAAGAGGTCGCGGATCAACTTTTTCTCAAATTATCATATGATATCACGAACATGTATGGATCTGAATTCACACTTTCAATGAATCACTCAAAAAATCTGAATAACCTGGATGATCACTTCCAAAGTTTACGGAGTCACATGAGAGTCTAAAAAATGTTTAGGAACCACGGTGTGTGTATGTGGAGAGAGATTATATGCAAACGTCTTTAGGGAATTTGATTTGACAGAGAAGAGCAACGTTTTTTTTTCTTTTTGATGAGGAAATAATCTTCTCCCAAATGAGTGTCGTATTGGAGTCGAACTGCTGTTCGATTTTATGGTCCGAAGACGAGAAGGAAAATGTTTGAAAAACAAGACAGAAGCCGGGTCCTGCGCTTTGTCCGCATCGCAATCTGGTAGGCTACGACTCACCAGGTCACCTCGTGACTCAGCCACGTGACGAAAAAGTTGGGATGACGCAAACGAAGCCGAAACGCAGCTGACCAGCTGTGGTCGTTGGGACTTGGGAGTTCATCAGTAGTAGTGCTACTAGTATCTCACAAGATGCCAATCGATCGGGCATCACCACTTTTCGCCACCATCTCTTTCTGTCACGCGTCCTCGGCCTGGACTAAAAGCCGCAGGACAACGGCACTCGCAGCACCCGCGAGTGCGAGGCTGCAACCAGTTCATGTTAGGACCCGTTTAGATGAACCCCAAAACTAAAAAGTTTTAAGATTTTCCGTCACATCGAATCTTACGGCACATGTATGGACTACTAAACGTAGACGAAAAAAAAACTAATTATACAGTTGATCGAGAAATTACGAGACGAAATTTTCGAACCTAATTAGTCCATAATTGAATAATTTTTACCAAATAACAGCAAAAGTGCTACAGTAGCCAAAAACCAAATTTTTTTTAATCTAAACGCGCCCTTAATGACAAAGCGAGCTCGAGCCTCTTCTCCGCCCATTCCTCTGCCGTATGGGCTTGTGCTTATTTTGGAGAAATAGATGGCGATGTCTGGACTACCAAAAACAAGTATCGATCTTTTTGGATGGAAACAATCAACCAAACCGAAACCGATTCTCTCTAACCCTGCTAAATAACTCCAATTATTATACTGTACTGTACAAATTATTAAACAAATACTTAGACTATCCTCAATGAATGCTCTTGTATTTTGGTAACTGTGCATAAGAGTTTTTTAAAAATAAAACTATCTCTACTTCTATAAAACTCTTATCATCTCTCTTCATAAATAGGGTATCATATCAACCTATTTAATACCGCCTTACTCACACGTGGCCGAGTCCCGATGCCACGCGACCCGAGAGAGAGGTTGTCGCTGAAAAGACTCCATCTCCATATAAAGAAGATCACATCAATCGTCCTACGCGTGCCTCCTCCCTCCTCCGATTTGCCGATACGAATTACGATAGGACAGTGGAGCACGGGCAGAGATTCCAATATTCCGTAGACAAATTTGGGCACGTCTTCCTTCCTCCGCGAACTTCGCCGTCCTCCTCGGCCTCCCCGTCCCCGGCCTGCCTACAAAGTCTCCGTGCCCCCTCGCTTCTCGCGCTCTTCCCCTCTCCTGCCGGCCTCCAACAACTCGTGAGGGTGCCGTCCTTCCGTCCCCGCCTCCGTCTCGGGGAGCGATGATGATCGCGCGACGCCTGCTTCGATCCAATGCCCCCGCCCAGGTGATTATTCATTCATGTATACCTTCTGTCCTAGTAGATGCATACAAAAGATGGCTTCTTTCTCGGGTACAGTGGGCAGGATTTCATAGGTTCTCATCGCGTGAGTGGGAAGAAAACCGTGTTTTAGATAGGAATCATCGGTGTTCGCCGCTTCAGGGAAGCGAGGGCGTAATTCGTGTGGCTGGTATTGGATAGATAACATGCTTTTTTTCGTTGTAAAAAGTAGTCTTCTGGTCACTTCTACCGTTTTTTATTCGAATTACGAGCTGCTTCGAGCTACTTACGTAACAGTCAAGCTATCAGATTGTACTTTATGAATCCTTGATTATTTTAAATTTAAAATCACGTATGCTGACCCCAACAAAAGAACACAGCATTTTGGGTATGCTTCCCGGTTCCCACTTAAATTTCACTTTTCTTACGATTACGAGTGATTATACTGTGCGTGGATTCTGAAACGATCTTTTCGAATCCTAGTATATTATTAGTAGTGCTATGTGATGCAAAGCTGGGTTCCTTATTCGGGATATTCATTCCTTTATTTGACTTTCATGGACAAAGTAAGATGCTTTATTCAGTGGCTGCTACACTTGCCAAAATTTGGGCATTGTCCCAGCTCATACGCGATCCTTTTTTCCTGACCCACAGGCAAGCAGCTTATTGAAGCATGTAACTGGCACTGCAACTTTGCAAGGGCATGCGGATAGTTTGTTGGATGCGTCAGTCAGACATTTTAGTTCAGCTCCATCTGCCCAGTCTGCCTCAACTGAAGAAAATGGGTATGCAATTCTTTTCTCTTATCTGGAATTGTTGTGTTCTGTTACCTGCATTGGGTTTATATGCAGAGTCGGATTACCGTGTAAACTACTACCTATTATTGATCTGTAAAGTGATTTTTCCAGGTTTAAGGGCCATGGCATGTTAGCACCTTTTACAGCTGGCTGGCAGAGCAATGACTTGCATCCGCTGATTATCGAGAGGTCTGAGGTTGTCACTCTCAACTTTTTAATTGCTTTTCGTTACATCTCTTGAATGTAGTGTTCAATTATGGAGAGGTAAATTTAGAATGCTGACTATTTTATATACCTATCTTACATTTATGGAATATACTATTTTGCAGTCTATCATACTATTTTTTTATGCAGGGTTCCTATGTTTATGACATTAATGGGAATAAGTACCTGGATTCTCTTGCGGGATTATGGTGCACAGCTTTAGGTATGTACACTTGATTGTGTGATAATGTACCACCATTTATTTCTGTGGCTTTAGCAATGTCTTTGCATCTGTTACTTCTACATCATCTTTGTTCATTATGTCTTCAGGTGGTAGTGAGCCTCGATTAATCAAAGCAGCAACTGAACAATTAAACAAATTACCCTTCTACCATTCCTTTTGGAACCGTACAACCAAACCTTCATTGGTATATTTTCTTGAATCACTAGTCAATTATTGGTTTCTTCAGATTTTAAATCTCTGTCTCCATCCTAGTTTCTTTTCTAAAAAGTTCAGTTGCCAAGTTTCCGAAACTGATTAATAGAATTTTACTTCTGCTTTCAGGATCTTGCGCAGGAGATCCTTAGCATGTTCACTGCAAGGGAAATGGGAAAAGTTTTCTTCACAAACAGCGGTTCAGAAGCAAATGATTCTCAGGTGTGACTGTTTGCACTTACCATTTTCTGCAGTTTACAGTTCAGACCCTTAGTACCATCAATGGTGTTTCTTTTGTCGAACACATTGGAGAGCTGTTTAACATTATATTAAGAAGAAATACCATCAATGGTGTTTCTGTCACTGTTCTTTGCTTTTACTGCAGATAATTGAAAGTGCTTAAATAGTATTTTTTGCATCAACCGCTCATCTTTAAAGAACTTGAACACAAAAACTAACAGTAAATTTTACATGGTGTTTACACATCACTAAAGAAATATGTCCATGCTCTCTCATCACTGGTAAAATTGTTGCTCATGGTATTCATTTGTCCATCATGTCCCAATTTCTCTTTGAAATATACCTAGCTAGTTGGCAAACCTTGAGCTTTTAATGTGTTTTTTTTCCTTCTCTTTGATATAAACATGTTTTTTTGTTTTTGCCAGGTCCATTACTGATGCTTATATTTTACAGGTCAAACTAGTATGGTATTATAACAATGCATTGGGGAGGCCAAACAAGAAAAAATTTATTGCACGATCAAAAGCGTAAGCTTTACTGTAATCAAATTTTGTTCTTGAAACAAGAAAGGTCTTGTTGTGCTTCTTCAGTTAACAATTGTCATAAACGTCGGTTCCAGATAAAAAATTGCAATGTTTTCTGATGTCAAGTTCCATTCTATGAAGATTTGGAAGCTTTTGAGATTCCTTTTCTTACTGCTTGTTACGCGTGTTACAGATACCATGGATCCACATTGATATCAGCGAGCCTAACTGGGTGAGTACTGTCATACTAAAAATGCTGGTTTGCCAGCATACATCTTTAAAGCTTGTCCAACGACACTCATAAATAATCTTTAATAGTTTTCTGATTTCAACTCTATCTTTAGTCTTCCTGCCCTGCACCAGAAGTTTGATCTACCAGCACCTTTTGTTCTGCACACTGACTGCCCCCACTACTGGAGATATCATCTTCCTGGTAATATGATTTAAAATTTTGCTAGACGAATTCCAAAAAAAAATTTCTGTATAATTGAGCTGCATATTTTTCTAATAAACTATTTGGTGTGGAACAGGTGAGACAGAAGAAGAATTTGCAACTAGACTTGCCACCAATTTAGAGAATCTTATTATCAAAGAAGGACCAGAAACAGTAGAGCTCTTATCACCAAAGCTTGTATGCTGTCAATAGCCTCAAAGCTTTATGTCTCCCTAATTATGTGCTATCTTTGATTTATCAGATCGCTGCTTTCATTGCTGAACCTGTTATGGGTGCTGGTGGTGTCATCCCTCCTCCAAAGACTTATTTTGAAAAGGTCATATACTACGAGTTCCAATACATTGATAGCTCTTCTATGAACAAACTGAACTTCTCTGAAAGTATAGTTGCTTAATTCAAAATAGGTTCAGTTCCTCCTCCCTCTTTGCCTCTTCTCTTCTCTTCTCTTCCTTTATCTCATTGTAGTGGTGGTGTTTGTGAATTGCTGTTGTTTGTGGTGTATTAAACGAAGACCTGCATCAAGACTTGAATTCTTGTTCTGAATGTTTATTCTGTGTCATTTTGTTTTCTGTCAACAGGTTCAAGCAGTGGTCAAGAAGTATGACATTCTTTTCATAGCAGATGAGGTATTAAACACTTTCTATAAACCAAACAATGTCAAATATGAAGGAAAAATATAATTTTTGTGCAGATATTGTTGACTAATAATTCATGCTAGGTCATCACTGCATTTGGAAGGTTGGGGACTATGTTTGGGTGTGATTATTATAACATCAAGCCAGATCTAGTTTCATTGGCCAAGGTGAATTTTGAGTCTCACCGTACATGTGAACAGTTCTTATATGACATTCTGATGTATAGAGATCAATGCTAATTTTACTGTTACAGGCTCTTTCAAATGCATATGTACCCATCGGGGCAACTCTTGTTAGCCCAGAGATATCAGATGTGATTCATTCCCAGAGCAATAAGCTTGGTAGGTTACTGCAATTTCTGTGAGATAAACTATATGCTGATGAAACATTGCATGTGCTGACACACGTCATGTCTTACAGGTTCATTTTCTCATGGATTTACATACTCCGGTCATCCAGTTGCCTGTGCTGTGGCCATAGAAGCTCTGAAAATTTATCGGTATGTATGCTGCACTTTTCGTAACACATATTTGAGTTATTTATCAGTTCCTGATCGATGATTTGCAAAAAAATGGCATCAGCGAAAGGGATATTCCTGGTCATGTCAAGCAAATTGCTCCAAAGTTCCAGGACGGAATTAGGGCGTTGGCAGACAGTCCAATTATCGGGGAGGTACGCATCTGAATTTCTGAATCGTGAAACCCACCACTTGGTTCAAATACATAACTACAGTGCTCCTGAACTTCAGATACGTGGCTTGGGGATGATAATGGGCACCGAATTCACCAACAACAAATCACCGACCGATCTATTCCCTGCCGAATGGGGTAAGTCAATGTAGTAGCTAGTACGCATGTAACAGAGAGTTAGGGCTTACTAATCCTGTTACAAGATGCCTAGAGATGCCACCGTCTAGCTTGGATCCAAAGCGCAACCTGAATCTGATGTGGGATGATATTTCTTTCAGGCGTTGGTGCGATCTTTGGAGAGGAGTGCCGGAAGCGCGGCATGCTGGTCAGGGTTGCTGGCGACGCCATCATGATGTCGCCGACGCTGATCATGACACCTGGCGAAGTCGACGAGGTTTGCCATCTTCAGTGATTCACAGTATCGCCATTGTCCTCAAGCCTCGGTAGTAACCCAGTAACATGAATGGTTGGCTTTTCCTTTTCAGCTGGTGAGCATCTACGGGGAAGCCCTCAAGGCCACGGAGGCAAGGGTGGCAGCCCTGCAATCCAAGAAGAACTGAAGAACTAGCCAAAAGGGCGAGGACGACGACGATAATGCCGGACGGCGACGGTCACAGTAGCGGATGTACAGGTGAATAAAAAGTCCGTGGCTGCGAGATATCATATCAATAATGCACCGGAACAGTCTGTCGCTGTTCTTGAAGTGCAAGGTCGCAGCTGCTGTGTCCCTTAGCAATGGTGACTGAAGTATGTTTCTCCTCTCTGTTGGCGAAAACAAATGTCAAACGTTTGCTGCCCTGTAGTTCCTGAAGATAATATGGGTTTCATGTGTATCCTTTTACTTGTAGAGTATTCATCAGATACATAATTTTGTAAAGCATACCAATAACAAATGATCCCAAATAAAGTGAAGGAATTACAGTTTTTTTTGGCAGATTCAATCCTCTCTGCAAACATATACGGAGTACCTTTATAAAGTGTTCATCACACTGGTGAGGCCATCGTGTGTTCTCGGCCGCCGCCATCTCTTGTGTCACAACTCACAACAGAAGGCACACCCGGCCCTCAACCAGAAACGCAACTCCGCAACAGCATCCGGTCGCATGCTTCATCTGTCACCGCCTACATTAAGAAACAAGTATGATGTTCCCTGTTGATTTAGTGGTTCATCATCAATTAATTTGCTAGTATGCAGTTCTGGAGAGCCATTGGGATTCAGACAGTTGCAACTTGGAGCATTGAAGCCCTCAAAGAAATCCAGCCACCTGATCACATACCAGCAAAACACTTCACTACCTTCCTTTTGCTATGCTGTTGGCACATTTGGAAATGAAGAAACAACTTCGTCTTCAGGAACGAAGGGACATCGCTCACCGCCTCACTGGTTGCTTGCAAGACGGAGGCCTACCTTTGGACTGCAAGGCTGCCAAGAGACGACAGGGCCATCGCAGCCTCATGGTGTTTTACAATTGGTAGTTCAATGTAAACCCGACATCAGTTGTAAACACTTCTCTGTAACCTTACTCTGTAAAACTTTGGCTACTTCAGGGTCACGATTAATTCAAATCAGGGGGGGGACACTCTCCCACTAGCCTTATCAAAAAAAAAAAAATCATCAATTAATTTCGGAACCAACGTGTCCACTCCTTACGGAATGTAGATACAGAAGTGGGAAGCAACACACATTGAGATTCGGAACCAGCTAAGATTTTACTAATATAGGCTTCACTTAGCTGTTGATTATAAAAATAGTTGCATACGAGTAGACTAGTTAGCGAGACGAATCTATTAAACATAATTAATCTATAATTAGTACATATTTACTATGACATCACATTGTTAAATTATAGACTAATCAGGTTTAATAGGTTCGTCTCATAAATTAATCTCAATTTATACAATTAGTTTTATACTAAGTCTATGTTTAATATTCCAAAAGTAAATATTTATAAACATCTATGTGATAGGGACTAAAGTTTAGTCTAGATAATCAAACACTTATTGTTCCTAAATTCCAAGGTGCTATCTCCAGGGTGGCTTGGTGGTACGTCTTAGCAGTTAGGGGCAGATCTGCAACCCAGGTCCTAGTCATTGGTCCAGTAACACTACATACTCCGTGTATTTTTTTAGCTTAATAATAAAGACCCAACAACAAATTTAGAGTCCTCAAGCTTTAGTTCTCCTTACTTGCCTGTCCACTTTCCACTCGCCGCACAAGCGCACACCCGAATGGGAGGAGCCAAGGAGGCGAGGAGCTCTTTGGGCACCACCTCGCTGGCCATTGTGCGACACGTTGCCAGAGGCTAGAGCCGTCCATCCTGCTTTTACATGTGCCATGTAGAGCGTCGTGTCAGCCGCCTGCTGCACTTCAGGCCTCTGGCCCTGCACCATGGTTTTCTAACCATCTATTATTGTATAATCATCTCGACTTTACACTTTGGCTGTCTAACTGTCTGTCATTGTCTAACCATCTCGATCTTACACCTTGGTTGTCTAACAGCTGCCATTGTCCACTAACCCAACGTGTAAGGTGGCCACTTTTTGTTTTTTCAATTTCTACACTATTTTTTTTTCCAGATTCAATATTTTAATTGGACCGATTTGTAATTAAAAATTTGGATGATGGATTTACCAAAAGATGGGTGATGAATGGTTAAATCATCGGACGGTTTGTTATATTGAGTGAGACGTACTTACAAGCCTACTTGAGTGATATCTTACAACAATTATAGCGGTAAGGGAAAACAATAAATGGTCCTAAATACAATGAGAGAGTTGCAGTTTCAACCCTGCCTGGAAACACTATATGGCCGGGTCATCATGGGACTCGTTGCTGAAGGCGGCTGCTGAATCGGTAGCCGGTCAAATGTGGCTTTCGATTCTTCTGAAGAGGGGCCACATGTCAGTGGGCGTGGTGCCCTGCCTCTGCGTGGGGCCACATTTCCAGGCTCCCACGGTCCCACCGTCCCACGGGCCACTGGTGGTGACAGTACTTACAACATATGACGTCAGCGATCACCAGACACACAGCGCGGGCGGCAGCTGCGAGTCCGCGATGGCGCGAAGGAAACTGGTCCGCCCTCCGCGCCGCTCCCGCAGTGCACGGGCTCTCTGTTCCGCTGGCGATACGGGCCCAGGCGTCGCTCTCAAAGGGGGCCGTGCCTAGCTGGGCCAGGCAAGTACACATGGCGGGCCCTGCCACAGCTGGAAAGCCCGGTGGGCGGTGGCCGTGGGCCCGGGAAAGGCAGTGGCGTCCACGTCAGCTTTGGAAATGGAATCCACTCCCTTCCTCCCTGATCAGATCCCTATTGGTTTGACGGTTACTACACAAGACGTCAGTAGCCGCCTTTCGGTGCCTGCCTGCCTGCCTGCGGTTTTAGGACGGCGACTGTTCAGCAGCAAGTCAGCGACGTGCCTGTCATTGGAGACGGACGGCGAGCGAGGCCAGCTGCGGAACAACGGCGAGGACGGGCTGAAATGCTCGAGGAATTTCACGACAAAACCGTTCATTTTGGGCAGAGCAAGCATCAAAGTTTCAGGCTTTCTCAGAAAGGTGAAAGGTTGAGGAGGCTGTGGACTAGAGACGTTGTTGACAGGAGGAAGAAGAAAAGCGCAGGGGGCGGCTGGAGAATTTTCGGTGGAAAACCTAGACCAGTAGTGGTTGAAGAAAGAAATGTGTTTTGCACACCATTGACGTCCTGATGAGACCGGCGTCGATGGATCTAGTCAGCGAGGCGAGCGGCCGGCCAGCCTCCCCCTTCCTAAATTCCTTTGGATTTCGTCAAGTTCAGCCTACGTTGATTTGAATGGTATACAGCAGAAATCTTCAACAGAAAAAACTAAAATAAAGGGCGAAGGCAGATTCAGAGTTTCAGACCACCTGGACTGAACGCTGCTGCTTTCAGAGGTGCATGCTGACTTGGCCAGTGAGAAAGTGTGTTTACGGGCCGTAATCAGCGTGTAATGATCTGCATTGCATCGCATTTCATCGGCGGCGATCTCTTTTCCACATGGACTGACTGAATCACTGAACTGATGGGCCGACCGAGTCACCTGCAGTCGCAGCTTTACACACATGCTTTCAGGAACTTGCCAAATCCGTGC
The DNA here is from genome assembly GCA_022036555.1 of Microstegium vimineum. NCBI lineage: Eukaryota > Viridiplantae > Streptophyta > Magnoliopsida > Poales > Poaceae > Microstegium > Microstegium vimineum. Next base: position 49,771,986 of record CM039131.1, on the reverse strand, counting down.
GTTTATTCAAACAATTTCTGTTCTGCTGGTTGGACCGAACGATCTGGGGGTGCAAGTGCAACACAGTGCCGGCGTGCTCGGTCCTCATCGTGCTGTTACTACTAGTACTAGCAAATGTATTGGCAGCAGCGCACGTGGTGGTGCTGGGTCAGCTCCATCATCACCGGGGTTCTTGCTTGGCCGTTTTTTGGCTGATAAGTCACGGCTAATGCTGTTTTAACTATTTTTCTGTAAGACAAAACACTATTTTGATAGCTGATAAGCCAAACGAACAACTCCTCTTCTTCTCTATGGTCCTGTTCAATGCTTCAGTAATATTTTTTAATAAATAAATAGTATTTTTCTCAAATCAATATAAACATTTAATATAAGTTAAATTTCAGTGAAATAAAGTGGGTCATGTGATTCAGATCGCAACTCGCATGGTGGAGTCACCCGCCCCACTAATGGTAAACACTGTCAGTTCCTAGAAATCGATTGAGGCATTTCATTTCACCTGATTCAGGTTTGTTTGGCTGTAATGTAACGTAACGTAACCATTGATGGGAGCTCTAGCCCGCTCATGTCACCGTAAAGTTAAACCAAACCTACCCATATGTTCATGGATCTAACTCTGCCACCGTGCGTCGAATATTGCGGGATCTGAAATTATGACGTGCGCCGACCGAGAGAGAGAGATAGAAACAAAAAGGTTTTAGAAACTGCCCAACCAATACGGTATACTTCTATTATCAAATAATACAAAGAATCTAAAATACACAAGCCTTTCGGACACAAAAAAAACTAAGCTTGAGCTACAGACAACTACAGTACAGTGACGGCAGCACAGCATGCCGAAAGCCGCCGCGGTCGGTGTGGCTGTGGCTGTGGCCGGCGGATGATCGGCCGCCGTCCACTGCGCCGTGGGCCCGACGAGACCAACCCACAGACACACAAAGGCCAGTGGCTGGCATCCATCACTCCTCTCTCTCAGCCTCTCCATTTCCATTTTTTTTTTCCATTTCACAGCATGGAGCTTGTGGCTGAGCTGCAATGGTCTGTGCCATGATGCCAGCACTTGCCCACACAGGCCACTATTTTCCTCTCCTTGAGTCCTGCCAACCTGGCCGTTGCGTTGCGAGCCTCTCTTTATTTGCGGTGGCCAGCCGTGCCTGCCAATCTGCGCCATCCATATAGCATTAAATTTTCCATTGTTTTTTTTTATATCTTTTGGTTGGTGCATACTCGAAGCTTTATCACAAGTTTACGACATGCAAGCATGACGACATGGACGTTATTGTCTTGTGCTAGCTTATACATTTGTCTGTTGAAGTGGTCTCTCTCGGAACACCTGACCAAGTCATGGATAATCTTAAGATTGCTCATTGCGTCCCATTTGGCTTAAAACGTGGGATTTATTTCCTTTCATACAAAAACCTTTACAGACGCACTTTAAGGCCTGTGAGAGCATGAGACAATTTCTTATGCAGATTATCATCCAGAGAAGATCGAAGGCCCATGCATGCATGTTCATTTTCGCCAAGTCGTACATATCAGCTCATCCAATAATTTCCCGAATAATTGGTTATGCATGGTCGCCGAAATCAATTTGGGGTTTTTGAGATCTAGAGAGGAGCATGACGATCATGCTGACAGAGGCCACACAGACACGATTGAAAACGATTGGAGTTTCTTGTTTGCGGATGAACAGAGGGATAGGCTTGCAAGGTAGTAATCCAAACATTAAAGACGTGCACGATGGAAGCACCTTTTGCTTTTGAAAGTGCATTATCGATGCATCATTTTCCCACAAGCAAAGCGATGGATGATGCTAATGTATACCATTAATCAATGTAATAAATCTTCAACGAGAAGGCGTTCTCCAACAAAAGGAAAAGGTGTTAATTAAGTGGGATCTGTGAAAATGACTTCGTGTGGAAATACAGATTGTACGTTGTTATTTTGGTGGAATTGAATATATATATTTCAACGCAAAATAAAAGACTAGAGAGCGTGCAAAATAAAAGAATGAGAGAGAAATAGATTGTTTTTTTTTTGTTGAATCGATCATTACTCTACGTCTTGTTCGTTTAGTTTATCAGCCGACTTATCAGCCATAGTACAACGCAGAAATGATCAAGCGAACATGTCAGTTAGGTCTGTTTGGTTTGGGTCTCCTACACTATAATCACCTCAATATTTAGTGTTTTTAGTTATTTTGAAGCCAAACACTATAACTAAGGTCTTTTTAATTAATTCAGAGTGATCAAAAGAGACTAAACTATTTAGCAGAGACCAAAATTTACAAGTGCAAACCAAACTAAATAGGATCTTAGTGGTCTAGGCACGTGTGTGGGAGTATGACTTGGTGTGGTAACATGAGGTCAAATTTACTCTACTATGTTGACTGCTTGACAAGTTGAATCTTGCGAAAATTTTATTTGAACCAGTTATCCGCCATTGTTTCAAATGGCTTTAGCTATAAAATGTGAAGGGGTTGGAGCCGTTGCGCGAAGCAAGGACTACTGTTGGAGCCAAAGATAATAATAAGTTTGTTTTATTTTCCCGTTTTAGTTTTTTTATAAAAAAGATAAATACTCCTTTTTCCTGGCAGGAACTTCGCCAAAACGCTCACCAAAAATATATTATTATTACTTCAGTAATTCACGCAGTACCAAATCTGACTGTTTTTAATCCACGTCATCTCAATACTGACATGCGCAGTCTATCGGGCCCAGGGCAATACCGTAGTTTTTTTTATCACGCCGCCGGTAGCCTTATCTCAGCGTGGGCCCCAGACGAACGTACACCGCCGGCAGGAGGTGTGTGTGTGTCGCTGAGGAGGTGAGGACGTGAGGTGAGCTCACAGGCCGGTGACCCCAGCAACCCCGCTGCCACTGCCTGCGGGCCCCACCCTCCGGACGCGGCCAGCTCAGCAGCACGTATTCAGCGTACGCATACCGCAGCACCGCAGCAGGTGAGAGTAGTACGTAGTAGGAGTACATATAAACCCTCCTCCCACGACGAAAAAACCCCCCGACGAAATAAAAAAGATTCTCTCTTCCTTTTCTCTCTCTCTCCACCCGCTTCTCTCTCTTTGGATTTCTTTCTTTCCGGGGGTCGGCTGTTCTACTTCCGCCTGCTGATCGCTGCTCGCTCGTTCGCCTGCAACCGCCGAGCGAGAGGAAGCGAGAAGAAGGATCGCGCCGCCGCTGGAACCTCTCTTCCAAATCCCAATCCAATCCAAGGTGACCTTCCTGTCCTTCACTTCCTTCTGATTGGAAAGCTTCCTCTGTATTGAAACGGCCGCAGAGTTTCCATCTGTTTTTGTTTTCCAATTTCATTCTCGAGTCCGATTGCGATCGTGTTAGTGATGGTCCACCAGCGATCCGCCGTCCGATTTGGTTCGGAGGTCCTCGCTGCTGCTGCCATTCCGATCGGATTTGGCTCCTGCCACTGGAGTCGTCGTTCGTACGTCTGAAGTCGCCGTGCCACTGCCACCTCGTTGGTGGTGTGGTGTTTGGTTCTCGGCTTCTCCGATGCGTGCTTGTGCAGCAGGAAGCTGCTAGGAGGATGGCTGTGCCTCTCCTCGTTTGCCTCGCGTTTCCATGCTCGCTTCCGTTTCCTTTCCTCTTCCGGTGGTTCGAGTTCGATCGATCGGCTGACCTTCCGTTCCGTCCGTAAGGCGGGGGTTGGCGGCGGCAGCAACGGTGGTGGTTGTGTTTACTCTCGTCCCGAATCCCGATCGGATCGCTCTCGCTCCTCTTTGACTTCGCGGGCGCTGCGGATGCCATGTCCCCGCTCAGGGTAGGCGGGCAGTGGACGAGCCGAGACGATCGATCGTGTGGAGGTTGGTGAGCTCGGGCTGTCGTCTTTGTCTCTTGGCTTTGCTTTTTTTTGCTTGCTTGTTTGGTTGCTATGCGTTGCTGTCGATCCTTGTGTTTGGTGCCTAATTCAATCTTATGCTTCAAGGGTCAGTGAGCTCAGATCAAATAATCTAATGGGTCCAATTAGAGAAAAAAAAAACTTATCTGGTCGTGCGCACAGCGTGTTCATCGATGTGTGATCTTTTCAGTTTGTTCTGTGGGCTGAGCCTCACCTTTGCGCGGTTCAGATTCAATCGATTTCCGATCGAATTTCGTGTTGTTGGTAAGCTTTGGCGTTACAAGGAACCACCTAATCCTTTCCGAGTACCAGAATGTTTTTACTTTACACTGTGGACACATTGGATTCTAGTTGCCACCTTTTTCTCTGTATCCTTCATCGTCCAGGCTGTAAAAGAAAGCACGTTTTTTAATGCCGTTGGAGTGGACTGAGTTTCTGCATTGGATTGTACCGTTACTTGTTTTACTATCTATGATTCGATTCAGGGATTGATGCTGGTGATTCTTGCTCTACAATCTGCAGGGACGGACAGCTAAAGTAGCTGTGGAATATGGAAGTCGAACAGGCTGCCGAAGTAAGCGCTCCAGAGATGGCTGATCTTAAGGTGCCTGATAAGACGCCGGTAAGATAACATGTCCGTGGTGACAATGATGCAGTCATGCTATCGGCTACTAATGCCCACTAAGAAACAAGAGTCTTGCTGTCATTTTCCACTTATGATGTTTGAATGATGCCCCTTGCATTGCAATAGCTTTGCTAAGGCTCTGAGAATAGATACACACATTTCCAATAACTGAAAACATTTAGCTTCCAATGCACACACATTTCCCTGAGGCACCAAAAACTGCTCTAGCTGAACTCATTTCTTTCCATATACATTATTCGGTGCTTGTCATGCTAAGGCCCTGTTTGGGTTGACTAAAATAAGTTGCTTGCTGCTAAAAATGCTCAAAGTACCTTGTGCTGATCTTCATGTCTCTGGTATCATGGTTATATTTGATTCTAGTATATATATACATACATAATATGAAAATCTTACTGTGCTGCGCCGTGAACACTGCAATGCAGTTTTCAGGATTGGTCTGTTGGGGTTATATTAAAAAGCCAAATGCAGTTTTCAGTTTCAGGTCATAAATATTTGCATCCATTGCATTAATAAGGTTACAGAAAATGGTAGAGATTACAAATTACCAGCAATTCATAATATAATTCCCGCACTGTTATTCACCCTTCAGCTCTTCAAGTTTACAAAACCTTTATTTCTTTTGAAAACTGAAGTTCCAAGCAGATCACTGAAAATTTTAACAATGCCATTTTCGCAGGTAGACGATGATGAAAAAGAAAATATACCGAATGGTAATACAAATTTGCAAGTGAAGGAAGCGCACAATGATGAAGACGATGGAACAGGATCTGATGGGTTTGAGCTGATAGATGTGAAGGAAAACTTCGATTCAGCAAAAGTGGAGGAAGAAATAGCCGCTCCAAGAAGTACTACAGTCGATACATCTCCTGTTACAGAAGAAAGTGAAACACAAGAAGAAAAAACAACACATGAAGAACAATCAGTTGCAGCAAACACAAGACATCTAGAGTCCTCAATGTTGAACCAACAAACAGAACAATTGGAAAAGCTGACAAGGCGTATTGAGGAGCTTGAATCTGAAAAAGACAAACTGGTAAAGGACTTGACAGAAGCAGAAAATAAGCAGAGCCTGCACCACAGTTCTCTGCAAGAAGCTCAAAGCTCTCTTGCTATGAAAGATAAGGAGCTGGCTGAAGCAACAGAGTCGCTGAAGGAATTGGGTTCTGAGCTTGAAACCTCAAAAAAGAGGATTCAAGAAATTGAAGCTGAATTGGATTCATCAGCAGATAAGCTTCGTAAACTTGAAGAGCTGAAGGATGAAAGAAGCCTGCATGCTGCAAAGGAGGCGAACAGGGCCTCAGAACTTGATAAGATGCTGGAACTGGCACAGTCAAACATCAAAGAAATGGAAAAACATATTAGCAGTCTTCAAGAGGAGGTAAAGGGTCATCAAGATAAGGCCACCCACCATCAGCAAATAGAAGAATCACTGGGAAACACAATCTCAGAACTCAAAGTGGTACAAGAGGCACTGGAGCTGTCAAAGTCGCAGGTGGTAGATTTGGAACAGAAGCTAGCCTCCCAGGATGTTGATTTCAGTAAACTAACTGAAGAGTTGAATCTCCATTGTTCGTCTGAAGAATCCCTTAAAGAGAAGACTCTTAAACTAGAGACTGAACTTAGTACTGTGCTCGAGGAACTACAAGCAAAGCTTTTGAGTTTGCAGGAAATGGAGACAAAACTTGATGAGCAGTCAAAAGATAGACAAACAAGTGAGGCTGCACTAGAGAAGCAAAATGAACAGCTACTCATCTTGCAGGCTGGGCTTGACAACTTGAAGGATGAAAATGAAACTCTCCAAGGGTCCCTTGCTGATCTTAAACTCAAAAATTTCTGAGAAAGATTCCATGCTGCATCAGGCTGAAGATGAGCTTGCTAAAGCACAATTGGCCCTCTCAGAAGCACTGTCACAAAAGGAAGAGTTGGAGCTGAATCTGAACTCTCTCAGTGAGCAGCATGGTGAATCCAAGGCTTTTGGAGAAAATTCAAGTCAGAAGATTCTCGAGCTTGAAGCACAAATACAGGCAATGCGTGCAGGTGAAGAGGCACTCAACTTAGAGCTAAAAGAAACTGAGGCAAGTGTCAAAGCTGCTGAGAAGAAAGGCTCAGACCTTGAGCAACAACTCAGTGAGATTCAGAATAAATTAGTTGCATCAAGTGAAGAAATAGAGTTACTGAAAGAGCATATTCAACAAGAAGCTGCTGTATCAGCAGAAAGAGGAATGCAGCTTGAAGAAACAATGACCAGTGTAGAGGGATACAAAGAAAAAATTAGCGAGCTACAATCCTCCCTAGATTCCTCGGTGTCTAAAAATCAGCTACTTGAACAAGAAGTCAAGGAGCTGACTGATAAGTGTTCAGAGCATCAAGAACAAGCGCATTCAGTTCGGCAAAGAAGTCTGGAGCTGGAAGATTTGCTTCACACATCAAAGACTCATGCTGAAGGTGCACACTCACGGACACAGGAGCTGGAGCAGGAGCTGAACAATACATATGAAAAGCTCAAGGGGGTTGAAGAAGAACTCGAGCAGTACAGAAGCAAGGCTTCACAGCTCTCTGATGATCTAGAAGCTTATCAGACAAAAGCAGCTAGTCTTGAAGCTGTTGTGGAAGCAGCGAGCGAGAAAGAGAAGGAGCTTATGGAGTCATTGAGCCAAATAACTGAAGAAAAGAAGAAAATTGAAGAACTAACTGCAGAATACGAAGCCAAACTTGAAGAGAGCTTGAAGGAAAAGCAATCTCTTGAAGAGAGTTTGCGGGCCAAGAATCGAAGGTGTTGGATGTGCAACAAGAGTTGGTGAAATTAAGAGAAGAAAACGAACACCATCAAAACAGCATTGCTGATCTAAAACCTGCAGCTCTCCACTAATAATGACATGTACAGTCAGCTGGAGTCCCAGCTAAAGGAGATCGATGATGATCATAGCAAAACAAGATCACTTCTCTCTGAAACACAATCACACAAAGAAGAACTTGAGCTAAATCTGAAATCCCTTAATGATTGGCACACTGCATCCAAAACAGCTGCTGAGTCCTCAATGCAGAAGGTATCAGAGCTTGAAACTCAAATTCAGGAATTATCTGCTTCAGAACAGAGTCTGAAGCTGCAGCTTAGTGAGTTAGAGTCTAAATTAACAGCTGCTGAGAAAACGACATAGATCTTGAACAAGAGCTTAAAGCTGCTACAGCAGAGTGTAGTAGTTATCATGTGAAGATTGATGAACTTTCTGGGGAGCTTGAAGCATACAAGGATAAATCAACTAATCTCGAGACTTCATTAGCAGAAGCAAAACAATTGGAGGTTGAGTTGTCAGAAAAGTTCGCTCAAGCTAATGAAGAAAAGGAGAAGTTTGAAGAACTGTCAAAGAAAACAACCATAAAGCATTTGGAAGCAGAGAAGGAGGTCCAAACTTTGCAGGATGAATTGGAATCTGTCCGTGGCAAAATGCAAGAGGTGGAAAATGAATTGCAGTCTCTGGGTATTAGAGAAAGCTCAGTGCTTGATAAGCTTAAATCTGCAGAAGAGCAGTTGGAGCACAAAGGCAGAGCGCTGGAACATGCCACTTCCAAGAAATTAGACTGGAAGCTCTGTATCAGTCTTTACTAGAAGATACAGAGATGAAGCTTCAACAGTCCACAGACAGCTTGACGCAGAAGGAGACAGAGTGCCAGCAACTGTCTGAAAAGCTGAAGTTGGCCGAGGAAGCAGCAGCATCTTATCAATCAAGAGCAACTGCAGCAACAGAAGAGGTGGAGGCCATGAAAGTGGAACTCGAAGCCTTTGAGTCAGAGATTTCTACTCATGAGGCCACCATTGAAGAACTCAAGATCAAGGTCTCTGATTCTGAGTCAAAGGCGGAGCAGGCATTGGCTGAGCTTGCAATGCTGGGTGGAACAAATGAGACCCTGAAAGAGGAACTTGGTGCTAAGCTGGCAATGCTTCATGAAGTTCAGGAACAGTTTAATTCTACTCATGCGGAGAAGGAAGAAGTTGCTGCGAAGCTATCTGAGCATGAAAGGACAGTAGAACATTTGACTGAGGTGCATAGTAGAGGTATAGAACTCCAATCTGCAGCTGAATCAAGGAATGCAGAAATTGAAGCTCAATTGCGGAAGCTCTTGAGGCATTAGGACAGAAGGAGGCTGAGTTGCGAAACTTGAATGAAAAGCTGGTTGCACTTGAGTCCGAGATTGAAAGTTTGACGCATGTAAATGAAGCCTTGAAACAGGAAATCAATGCTAAGTTGGTAATGGTTGATGAGCTGCAAGAGAAGTGTAGTTCTATAAATTCTGAGAAAGAAGAAATTGCAGAGAAGTTGTCTGTTCATGAGAGAAAGTTAGAACATTTGACAGAAGAACACTCAAGAGGTTTGGAGCTCCGATCTTTAGCTGAATCTAGGTATGAAGAAATTGAGAGTCAACTGCGTGAAGTTCTTGAAAAGGTAGCACAAAAAGAAGATGAAGTTACAGACGTGACAGAGAGGCTGGCTTTGCTCGAAGCTGCGAATGAAAAGTTGACTGGTGTGAATGAGGCATTAAAAGAGGAAGTGGATGCTAAGCTGGCCATGTTTGATGAGCTACAGGAACGGTTTAGCTCTACTCATGCTGAGAAGGAAGAAGCTGCAGAGAGGCTAGCTGTTCATGAGAGGACAATCTCACACCTGACAGAGGTACATACAAGAACCTTGGAGCTCCATTCTGTAGCTGAATCAAAGAATGAAGAAATTGAAGCTCAGTTCCGTGAGGCTCTTGAGACAATAGCACACAAAGAAGGTGAAGTTAAAGAGTTGTGTAAGAAGCTGGATGCCCTTGAAATTGAGTTGGGATATTATGAGGAGCAGGCAACTGAAGCTGCTGCTGCTGAAGAGAATCATAAGGTTAAATTTGATGAAGCTTCACAGAAGATAAAGATCTTGGAGGAACAACTTGCAGAGACACATAGCAAATTGGAGCATTTCCTTACAGAGAAGGAAAGCTTGGCTCAAGCAAATAGTAGTTTGAATGAGGAGTTGGAAGTACATCAGAACAAGGTGAACGATTTACAACTTGCACTTGCTGCCGCAGTAGCAGAAAAGGAGGAGGCATCTGAAGAGATTCATTCGCTGCGTAAAACACTCGATGGAATGATCGAGCGCAAAGCAGAATTAGAAATACAGGTAGTGACATGCTTGTCAAACTTCCCGCTTAATTGTAGCTTCAATATATGTTCTTATATACATAGCAGTAGAAAGAAAGGTTTTTTTTGTTTAACTAAGTAGAACAATTTTCAGGTATCTTCTACTGTACAAGAGCACAAAAGAACTGAAGAGCAAGCACCAAAATACAATGAAGAGAAGCAAATGTTGAGTGATAAATATGAAACCGCAAAGAAAGAGCTCGAGGATGCAAAGCCAAGTTGGAGGAGGAAATGAATGTAGACAAGTCAGAAAAAGAGTCTCACATCTCAAAACTGGAGCGACAGATGACATTATCCGAGATAAGGTTCATGGAGGAGGTATGTGTCCCTTGTTCATCTCTCTCCAAATTATTTGGGATTTGACCTGGGAAGGATATCTCATCTGTATAACATATGTACTATTTTCAGATAAAGACCATGCAAGTGGAGAAACTGAAAAGAATGAAGCACTAACAGCCAAGATGCAGGAACACGCAGATTTACAGCATGAGAAAGATGAGTTGAAACATCAGTTGCTGGAAGTAAGGAAGGAACGGATGGTGCCTACCATACCATAGCAAATCAGGTAAACTGGTGTCATTAAATATATTACCGATATTTTATTGCTCTATTTTCAAGACTTATTGCTAAGCAATAAGGGATTGCCAAATATAGCTTCCTTCTTTTTTTAGATTATGGAAAATAAACCTCCTATTGTTTAGAGACGAAATTTATGTGTCTTGGTTTTCCTTTGATATCTATTTCAATTACCAGAAACAATAGATAACTTCTGTATTGCCTCGTGCTCAATAGTGCTGACATTGTCTGACTCAGGAACCAAGGGAATTAAAATCATTCTAAGATCTTTCTCTTCCAAATTTGTTGGAGATAGTCATACATGATTTTTTTTCCTTTTTTTCAGGAAGAACAAGCTTCTGTGAAGAGATAAAAGTGGGATGCTTTTAGGAAGTATTCAAGGATCGCATGGAAGCTGAGCAGCAGCGGCTGAGGAGCTGGAACTACATGTAGCAGCTCTTACACAACAGCTCCAAGAAGCTGAGATCCTTATAAGCAAAAGGTGGCTTTTCTCTGAGTTTTTCATTTTGGGCTCGTGCTAATTCACCTGTTTCCTGTTGAACCTAATAGAGGTTGTGGTCTGTACTCGAGATATGATATATGCCTATAGGTTCTGAGAAATCAGACATGTTTTTGTGGCAGCAGATGACATACTGAAATCTATTACATGATGTTTTACTTGGATTCTTTAGTATTTCTTGTATCACTGGAATTTTTAAAATGGATGTTTCTTCTTTTGACAGGAAGAACAAGTTTCTCTAAGGGAGGTTCAATGGGAAGCGGATCAAAATCATTCCCGGGGATGAGCTGAACGCTCACGTCAGCATGCCATGGACTTGGAGAAACAAATCGAAGAGCTTACACAGAAGTTAAGATCAGCTGATGCACACTACAAGCAGAAGGTAAACATTATCCTTGCAGCAATATTTAATAGTGAAAAAAACCATCACCATGATGATCAACAAATATCAAAAAAAAAAAAAAAATGGAGTTTTGCCATTACAGTTGTCATATTTTAGGTTCTTGCTAATACAGGTCGTCCTTGTGTTATTGGAATTTACATCTTGATTAAAATTGCATTATGCATTTGCTAGTTCGCAACTGTTCTTCTCATGTTGAATTTTTCTGAGCTTTCCAGGTCACAGAAGAGAAGGATAAAACTTGCTGAGGTCCACTACAGAGTTCAGCAAGTTGACACAAAAAGTAAGCAAGAGTGTTGAATTGGAGAAGAAGGTGCAGGACCTTGAGCAGAAGCTGCAGCTAGCTTATTCCAAGTCTGACGAACAGGCAAGCAAATACATGGCACATGGCTATGGAATCTCTTCGCCTCTGGTCTGTTGTTAATAGCAACTAATCATATAATCTCCTTGCAGACAATGGATGCTGTGAATCGAGATCCCGTGAATTCAGCGGATCATCAATAAGTTCAGTAAAACACAAGACAGAAATCAGGCTCTAAAAGGCCTCGCCGAGCCCAACCCTTCAAGAAGTACAGAACCTTCTGGCATCATGGCTTTCAAGTTCATCCTGGGAGTTGCCCTGCTGTCCATACTCATCGGGGTGTTTCTTGGGAAGCGAACTAGCGTGCAGTTTGTGGAATCGGTTGATGCCCATCAGCTCATGGAAAACCCACTGTTTAATATTGCTCCAAGTGAAACTCGGTTATTAAATTTTAGCGAAAGGGTTAGCCGCGAAGTTTGAAAGGATTGGTGGACTTGGTGGTAAGGGGTTTGACGACTTATGGGGAGAATCGGAGATCTGGGAAGCCTTTTTTTTCTCTCTCCTTTCTTTATTTTGCCTTAATTTTCACTTCTTGGGTAAGGGGGGGCAAGGAATTTTATTTTTGTTCATTCCTACCCTTTGCATCAAAGGCCAACTGCAAGAACTGGTTTTGCCGACAGCAAGTTTCCGGTACAATTTCTTTCTGTAAAGATCAGAAGTCCAGGGACGCAAAACATAAGCCTTTTGCTACTATATATGCTCGTAGAAGAGTGCAAGTTTTTTTTACCATTACAGATTCAAAATTCATTTTTTTTCGGTGTTAAAAAAATCCGGGGGTCAAAAACCACCAAGAGTTAAATTTGTATATCGCGTCTCCCTCTCTCAGACGTGACAAGATAACACAAGATTTATCTTGGTTGGGCAAAAAAAGACCCTACGTCCAGCGGGGAGAATGACTTGTTATTAACTCGCACCCAAAGCGTGCTCGTACAGGGGGGTAAAAAGCAGTGTTACACGGAGTCGCCACCCGAGGGGTCGATCGAGCCCCTGTGTTTGTGGGTTGGTCTAGGGTCCTTGAGAACCAAAGTCCCGGGTCGGAGTCCTAGATGAAGGGGAGCCATCGAGAAAAAAGGAGTCCCCAAAGAGAAACCTGGAAAGAGAAGTCCTGAAAAAGGCCCCCCTTTCATTACCCCGGCGCCCCCCTTTATAGACCAAGGGGGGAACCCAGGGTACAAGGTCCTAATAGTAAAGTAAAGGGCGGCGCATCCACGACACAGTGTTAGCGAAGAGACATCGAGCCTGTGGGGCGTGGTCTTCCCGCCCTTTAGGCGCCCGGTCTGGCCTCATAAAGTCGTCGCAGTACAGAAATTCGAGGCGGGCACAGTCCCATGGCCGAAGCGGGACGGGGCGGAGGGACGTCTTCCGTACCGGAGTTGTTGAAGAGGAGGGGGTCGAGCCCTTGGGCGAGGGGGGGTCGAGCCCCGTTTGACTCTGTCACGTTCCCGAAGCCGTCGTCGAGGGTCCCACTGTTCACTTTCGAGGGGAAACTGTAGAATCCGTATTTGCGTAGTGCGGCAGGGCGGCACAGTCGTCGGGAGTCGGGGACGGGACGGGGAGTTGGCGAATTTGACAGTGGACACAAGGCGCCCGTTTTCGTCAGGTGGGTTTACTTTTACCCATGCAGGAGGGTTGGGTTAATCGAGCCCTCGTCCGTCGAGGGCGCTTGGAAGGTCGAGGCGTCGACAGTTGAGGAGGTCGAAGTCGAGGTAGAGGTCGGGGGGTCGTTCGCCCGACCCCTCGTCCGTCGTCGAGGTAAGCCGGGGGTCGTTCGCCCGACCCTCGTCCGTCGTCGAGGTAAGCCGGCGAGTGGCTGATTTCCGCTCGGTGAAAGCGGGGGCCCTCGATCGATGGACCGCGTCTTACAACAGTAGCTGATCCTTGCCTTAAAAAATGGTTGCTATGTTTAGCGTTAATTTTCGAAGGGTTTTAGGGTCCCCCCCTTACCTTCCCCCGACAGTAGCCCCCGAGGCCCCAGAGGAGTGATTTAAACTCCCTGGGGGGCTATGATCCCGTTTTCGGGGGGGAGCAAGAATTGTCCGGAGGGTTTATCCTTGGCCTGCGGGGTTAGTGAAAATCCGATTCTCCGGGGGTGCGCGCGAGCGCACCCCGCGGGGGTAGCCCCCGAGCCCCCCAAGGAGTGATTTGGGAACTCCTCTGGGGGCTAAAATACGTTAAGTAGGGTCTTTAAAAAGGATAACCTGGAGACACGGCACCCTGTCGAGGGGTCGATCCCATTCCTTTTCCTGCAAAGAAGTGTTCGAGGGCGGCTGTCGAACCCTACCGAGGGCCACCCCTTCGCTCCCTCGAGCACCGCTGGAGTCAGAGCGCCCCGCCAGAGGTCGACTCTGTCTGCCGGGTTACGGTTTTCGACCCTTCTTTCGTCGAGGGGTGCCGTGCGTATTCGGGCCCTCGAGCCCCGAAGGGCTAGGCCTTCACTACCTCGTGCGTCCTTCCCACGGACCTTTCGCTGGATCGGGGGTAAAAGAGCATCGGCTATCCTCGTTAGGACGACGAGCCCGAAGTCCTCGTGAGCTGTTCTCGGGAAATGAGTCCATTAGAAATGGTGCCCTGTAGGGTAAAAATCCGAGTGAGAACCGACCCCGTTCGATAGGGATCGCAGCGGCCCCGGAGGCGTTCTCATTGTTAAGCAAGCCGTACGGCTCGCTAAGCACGACCATTGGACCACCAGGTGCCAACCCCCGTCGATGGGTTGGTGGCCCATGCTCCCAGCGTAGGGATCCTTAGGTGTTCCTAGGTATGCCTCGGATATGTCCCAGGGATCTCGAGAGGGTTTGTTCTCGAGCCTCCGGGGACATCCCTGACTCGTGACTCAGGGCGGCTGTCCCAACTCCGTTCGTGGAGCCAGCCTTCGCTCCCTCAAAATTTGGGGGGGACCGAGTCCGTAACCAGGGTCCTTCCGACCTCAGTACTCGAGGGCGGCGTCGAACCCATGAAGGGCCAAACCTTCGCTCCCTCAAGATTGACGGATGGTTCGTCATCCACGCTATCCTCAGGAGGAGGATCCGACCTTGTGGGACCGCCGAGGGGAAAAGCAGGTGGCTGTTGTATTGAACTTGGGGACATACCTGGTCGGAGCTCTCGAAGGAGGCTGTCGAACCCCCGGACGGGCCACCTTTATCCCTTCGAGCCATTACGTCTGCGTTGAGACCCGAGCCCTTGTCAGGCCTCGAGCACTCGAGGGGGCTTTTCAGCCTGTTCGTCAAAGGGCCCACCTTTGTCCCCTCGAGATTTTTGGGGGTGGACCGAGGTCCTAACCCGAGGGCATTTCTGGCCTCGGCACTCGAGGGGGAGCTGTCGAAAACCCTCTTCGAGGGCCAGCTCTCGCTGCCCCAAGATTCCTTACCCCTCGAAGGGACGTTTTCCGGCCGCCCGCCTTTTTAGGCGGTGTCCGTTTCGGCGCAACAAGTGTGAAAACAACGCGGAGTGCGGCGCGGAACCCATGATGGGACGTTAAAGCCTTATCCGGAGGAATAAAGAGGAAGGAATACGGCGAAATTAAATGCGGAGATTCTCTTGCCTTGCCGGATCCGTCCGGGTTTTTCCCCCCTGCTATAAATAGTGAGGGCGAGGCTCCGGTGCCCTTTACGCGCACTTGCCTTCCCCGCCTCCTTGCCTTCGCTTCCTCCCTTCCTCTCTGCCTCTGCCTTAGGCGTCCCGCGACAGGAAATCTGCGCGAGTGAGGGAAAAGAAAAGAAGGGGAAAGCACCTTCCGCCTCCAAACCCGAGCAAACCTCCGTTCCCATGGCCACTTTTCCAGCTCTTCGGCGCCGGCGCCTGGCCTCTTCCTCGGTCCCTCAGTCGTATCTGGGGGTTGGTGGAGAGCGGGTTCTCCGGCCGCACAAACCGACGAGAGGCGGAGGGATAGCTCCCCACCGGACCACGCCGACCCCCAACCCGCCGGAGGGGTACGTGGGTCGCTCGGGGCCCTTTCCACCCCGGGCGGGACTGGGGGGTTCCCCCAGCCGCTTCCTGCCCGCTCCTCCACCACTATAGTGAGCCCAGCACCTCACCCTAATGGCGTCAGCCAGGCGGGCGGTCTTCGCCGCGGGTCGAGGGCTATCTGGGGATCGACCCCATTGGGATCGGGATCCAAATTCAAGGCCAACCTCTTCACCCCCTCGGTCAGCAAGGGCGTCCGTGGGAGGTCAGGGCCGGGCTGTAGCATCTAGCCAGGGGGTCTGAGCTCTGGCTCCCTGAAAAACCTATCCTCGAGCCATTCCGGGTGGCATTCAGGGTGGTTCTACCCTGAGGAACAACGACGGTCTGCTCCCGGCGTACACCGGGAGGACACTCAACGCCGAGCCCGAGCGTGGAGGTCGGCGTCCCACGGACAAGCAGAAACACCTCAAGGGCTTGCTGGACGCGCTCAGGCGTTTGAAGGAGAAGGGCCTTACCGCGAGATTCGCGCGTCGGCGTTCCACCGACGGGGGGTTCTGCCGCTGATGGCTCGACCCCTCCGCCCGACGAGAGGGTCCGGGGGCGAGCTACGGGGGGCCGCTTCGTCGAGGAGGATTTGACCCCAGACCGCGTGGTCAGCCGCGTCCGCCGCTTTTTCGGGGGGGGGGGGGGGGGGGGGTTCGCCCTCAAGGATGTCGCAAAGGGTTTTCCCATGAAGCCGGACAAAGGGCTTCTATGAGCTGGTAAATCCTTTCTTTCAGTTTATGTCCTCGCGCCCCCCCTTCCGCCTTTCTGCTTGTTCTCTGCCCCCTTGCGTCCCGCAGGGAATGTGCCCCTACAAGCGCTCGCTTCTGCCGGTTGCCGGAGGACACGGGCCCCGAGGGATGCGAACCGCCCCCGCGCGGAGAAGCAAAAGACCGACAAGGACAAGAAGAAGAAAGGAAGACCGAGAAGGCTCTAGAGAAAGAGCAAGGAACAGCGCCGGGCAACAGAGGCGGTTGGGCCTCGATGAGGAGCGTCGGCTTCGGAGGGGGGGGGACGAGGAGGAGGATGAGGAGGACGAGGAGGAAAGGAGACGACCCTGGCAGGGGGCCCGCTGCAAACTGGTGGGGAGGGGGGTCTACCTCGAAGTCGCCCCCTCCTGTTGAAGCTGGGCCACGGGCGGAAGCGCCCCGTGGCCTCGCAGGAAGTCACGCCGCGACAGACGCGGTCATAGACGCCGCGGCCCTCGTCGGGGGGTCGATCGAGCGAGCCCCCGACGCCCCCCTGCGTCGACCGCCCGGGTGCCGGGCCGCCGGCGCAGGCGGAGCCCGGGGAGAGGGCGAAGGTGGCGTCGCCGTCGAAGAGTCGATCGAGCAGCCCCCGAAGCCCGCCGCGCGAGCCCCGCGGGCTTTCGGGCCCGTCGGCACGGGGGGGGGGCCAGAAAGAAGCCGACGGGGCGCCGCCGGCCCCTGCTCGGGGGGAAAGTGGCAAGTCCCCGCCTCGACCCCCCCCCCCCAGGCAGTGGCGTCCCAGAGCTCGACCAGCCCGGCGGGCGCCGAGCCGAAGCTCGGGCTCCGAGGGGGTAAGTCGAGTTCGTATTGTTGTGTGTTTTTCCTTTTTTCGTCGGTGAGGACTCGTGCTTATTATCGCGCACGTGCTCCTTTTTCCCGGTCGAAGCGCCGGCTGGGAGCAGCGCTCCCTTCCCCTGCCAAAAGCTAAAGACGGGGGTTGTGGTGCAAGCCGCCGTCGGGTTGGCCGGCAGCCCCGCCCCCTTCGACGGTCGCCCCCGAGGCGGCACAGGCAGCCTTTGGCCCCGAGGTGGCTGCGCGGGGGAGGCACAGGGGGGCTCGGCGCCTACCCAAAGGCGGAGGAGGCGGACCCGCCGGCGGTGGTTTGCCGTCGAAAGCGACGGTCGCGGAGCCTCGCGGGGCCCTCGGAAGGGGTCGCGTCCGGCGCCCCCCAGGGGCGCGGAGCTCCTACCGACACGGGCGCGGCCCCCGGAGGTGGAGGTGGTCGAGGCCCAGGCTCCTGCAAGAGCGGGGGCCCCGGCTCACCCGGCCGGGCGCTGGCCCGAGGGTCTGGCGGCGCTGGAGGCTCACTTTCCGCTCGGCGGTCGAGGGGGCCGTCCGCGCCAGCTCAGGGCGGGATGCTGATGGGGTCCACCCCCCCCAAGTGGACGAGATGGTGGCCGAGTTGGTGGACCCGGCGGATCTGGCGATCGCTCGGGTCCTCAGGCGGAGCCGGAGGTGGCTCGGCCTCCCCCGAGGTTGGGGGGGCCGCTGTCCAAAGGTAAGTTGTAAATTCGATTTGCTCGAGAACCAGTGGATTCGCTTGCTGGGTATTAACCTTTCGGAGCCCTTTTTCGCGCAAGGGGCCCTCGACGTCCCGCGAGGGGGCGCCGAGGAGGAAGCCTCGCCCCTCTCCGATTACCAAGGAGGGGGGGACCGCGCATTGGCGTCACCGGGCCCCATGGGCAAGGGATCGCCGCCCCAGCGCGGCGTGGGGCCAGGAGGTTCTCGAGGTGGCGGACCCTCGAGACCCCGACGTCTTCCTCCGCCGACGACCCGTGAGCTTGAGGTGGGGGGAAGTCGAGGAGTCCGGGGGGGTTCAGACTCGGGGCGTCCGCTGCGGAGGTTCCGAGCGGGGTCCCCCAGGGGATGGGGTAGGTTTATTCCCCCTTTTGAAGGCTTTGCACTGCTGGTTGCCCTTTTTGGGGTTACGATTTTTCTTTTTCCTTGCAACGCTGCGGGTGAGGCGTACGAGAAGCCCGTACATTTTTGGGGGACAGGGGCAGCCCCTCGACCCTCCCCCCTTGGGGAAGGCGGGGAAAGGGCCGCTGTGCAAAGGGCGGAGGGGGACTACCCCAAAAGATTCGGGTCGAGGGCGCCTACCGAAGGCCCTACGAGGTTCCAAAAAGGAACCCGGGGGCCCTTTGTCGGGCGAAAAGGGGAACTATGATCCCCTTTTGGTCGACCATCACGTTGGGAAAGCGGGAGCCCCGTCGAGGCCCAGCGCAAGGCCCCGGGGAGGCCCCCCCGAGGGGAGACCTCAAAGCCCTCCCCGCGAGCGGACGCTCGGCCCGCCTCGGAGGAAAAGGGCTGGGGCCCGGCGCCCCCTTTGGGGGATGGGGCGTGAAGCAGAAGGGGCCCTGGGGGGGATACAACCCCCTCGAGGGTTCGAGGCCCCCGGGGGCCATCCCCCCGAGCTTGAAGGTTTCCGCCCCCTGGGGAAAAAGGGGGGCCACTCCCCCCTTGGATGTGCAGGCCCAAGGTGAGTGTTTGGGTGTTTGGGGGGGGCGTCCCCCTCGCCCCTTTTCCCCGATTTCGGGTTTTTATTATGTGCTTTTTCGGAGAGCTTTCGGGGAAAATGCCCGCGCCCCAAAAGGACCTGGCAATTTCAGGCCTGTGACCCGAGGTGAACCTAAAACCGATGCCTGCGGCCTCAAACCTTCTCACGACCTCTCGTCAAACCGACCCAAAACTCGGGGGGATTCGGGGGAATCCCTGTTTCGCCCTTCTAGCCTGCCGGGGGGGACGGAAAAAGCCGGCCCCCCTGCATGTGGGGGGGAACGGGCCCCCCGGCGCAACTCCTTCTACGACGTGGACCCAACCTTTTTTGGAGGGTTCCCCCCCCGACCCGTGCCGAGGAGCAAACGAGCGGGGTGTCAGAGCTAGGACCACGGGGGGGGGGGCCCCGGAGGCCACTGGCGAAATTTTTTGCCCCCACGTGATCCCTTCGGGGGACATTCCTTGGAGAGTGACGGGGGTGCGGGCCTGCACCCCTATTGGAAAAAAAACCCAGTAATAGTTTGCCATGGAAACCGATACAATGCCCCCCCCCGGGGTTTTGTTTAAAAGCTTTTTTATCGTGGCACAAAAAAATTTTATTTTTTCGAGCTTTTCCCTTTTTTTTGCCGACCCACCCGGAACAATGTTCGACGAAAAAGCTCTTACCTTGGAAGGGGGGGGGCGAGTAGGGTACCGTGCCCGGGGGTAGGGAGTCCCGACTCGCGGCCCCCTCGACCCGGGGAAAATCGAGGGTTTTTACTTAGTTCAAAAATTTTTGAGGGAAAGAATGAAGGGGATCATTTTAAAAAAAATTTTTGAGTTTCCGGACCCAGGGGGGGGGTGCCCCCCCCGTCCCCCCAGGGAGTCGACTTTGCTGAGGCAAGGGGGGGGTACCCTTGTGTGTGGATGGGTTTTCTCTTACTTTACTTCTGGGGGCCCTTTCTTGTTTTTTTTTTTCCTTTTTGGTTCGTAAACTTAAGTTTCGACGCACGCCCTTTTCCCCGGGGGGGGGGGCGATAGGGTTCCGTACGCTGGGGGGAGGTGATCCCCGGTGACCCCCTCGACCCTTGGGGTTTTTGGGGGCCCTTTCCAAAATTTTGAACGTGTCGAGCGAAAAACGAGAGGGGGGGCGAGTTTTGAGAAAAAGGTAAAAGGGTTTTTTTTGGGACCTAGGGGGGGGGGGGGCCCTTCTGCCCCCCCGAGGGGCCGACTTTGGGGAGGCGAAGTCGATTTTCCCTTGGGTTACGAACAACGTGAAAGTGTTTCGAGACATTTTTCATTGAAAATTTTACATAAATGCGAAAAAGTCAAAAGGGGCCTTGGGCCCCAGGGTAGAAGCGACGTAGCTGTTGATTTCCAGCGTTGGGAAGGCTTCCCTTCTGTTCTTTTTAAGTACCCGGGTTTTACACCCCCTTTCCCCAATAAGGGGGCCCCCCCAGGGGGGGTCGTTGTGACCCCCCGTGCTTTTTCGACGGCGAACCCAGGTCGCCGCGTTGAGTCCCTTTTTTCGCACTTTTTGTGTGGTCTCGTAGGGCGGTACTTTGGGGGCCCCTTAACAGGGCCATGTCACGAGCTTCCCCCCAGCTGGTAGGGATCCCCTCGGGCACGGGTTGGTTGCTCGTGTTGCTTTATCAGGGGCCCCAATCGAGGTCGGTGGGAGGACGGCCCGGGCCCCTAGACCCAAAAAAACGGGGGGAAAACCCCCCGCTCACTCGGGGTCGTTGGGGGGAAAAACCTTTTTTTGGGCCTTTCGACCCCTTCTTTGTTTTGTTCAGCCCGGGAAGATCCCCTTTGGTGAGGGGCCCGAAAACCATGCTGTTTTGGACCTCGACCGACCGTTTTTTTTTGGGGGGGCAATGCAACCTTTTTCCCCCTATGGTATCGTCACAGAAACCGGGAAATTTGGCCCGGGGAAAGGTGCCATTGTCGAATGGGGATGTTGGGGCCCCCCGAACGGTGGATGATGGGGGGAAAAAATAGCAGGGTTGCCGAGCCCAAATTTGGGGGGGCCCCCAGCCTTGACCCAAACTTCGAAAAATTTTCAAAAAAACCCCGAGAAGGTATGTGCCCACCCCTTTTGGGTTTTTTTCGGGGGCCGACCATGTCGACCCCCCAAAAAAAGGGGAAAAGGCCCAAATTTTGGGGGACATCTGAAAAGGGGGCGGGTAGGTGAGTCTACCTGGCGTAAAATTTGGGGACCCCCGGCGGGAAAAAAAGATTTGGGTGGCGTCGTTGATTTCCCTGGGCCATAAAAGACCGGGAAAAGGGGGTTTTTCCCACCGGGTTCTTGGCGCCGCGTGGGGGGCCCCAAGCCCCCAGTGTAGGCCCCCCAAAAAAGGGCCCCCCCCTCCTCGGGGGAGAAAGCTTTGGAGTACACCCCGGGCGCCGAATAGCTCCCCGGCTGCCCCCCTACAAGACTGGGTTTTTGGGGACGTCGAGCTACTCGACAGTTTCCCCTGCGGTTTTCCCGGGGGGGTTCGCCCGGTCGGGTACTGTTTTGGGGCGCCCAATCCGTCGGAGAGGTTGGGCATGCGAGGGCCCCCCGCATCTCCATGACCTCCCCCCCCCCGGGGGGATGGGTTCGGGGGGGGGGGGCGAACCCCCTTCCCCGAGGGGGGAAAACCCCCGAGAAAAAGGGCGAGGGCGGTGTGGCAATCCCCGAGAAGATGTGGGGGGGGGCCGTCCCTCGGTAGACCCAATTTTTGGCCCCTCGTCGGCAGCCCCGTTGTCCCCAGGGGTAGGGGTTTTCTCGAGGCCAAAGAACTTGTCCTCGAGTTTTTTTAAACCCCCCTTGGGCAGGGGGGTTCCCCCTTTTGGGTCGTGGCACTCGAGCTTTCATCATTTGGGGCGATTCCCAAAATGAGAGTCCCCCGACGTCGAGGTGGGGAAACCCACTCAAAGGCATCCCCCGGGCCCTTTTTACGAGGGCCTCGTACCGGGGACATTTTGGGGGGGGGAAGTGGAGGGGATGACAAAACGCTTTGGGAAACCCCCCGAGGGTGAAAACGAAAGCAATCCTGCGCCTACTCCCGTCTTCATCAGTGCCCTCGAATACAGGGGCCCAAAGAGCCCCCGCTTAAAACCCCCCGGGGGGGGGTTTTTTGGGGCGGTCCATTCGGGACAAATCTGCTAAAACTTGAACTTGAACCCTTTCCCCCAGGGGTGTGGGGGAAAGGGTCTCCCCCATGAGCCGGGGGAAACCCCTTGGCGATTTTTTCCCCAAGCCCCCCCCGGTTTTCTGGTTTTTCTCTCCGAGGGGGAAAAATGAAACCACAGCCCGGGGTGGCCTAGGAAATGTGTTTGAGCTTCCCCCCAGGGGGGCAAACCGCGTATAGCAGCTTCTGGATGTGGGGATACCTTGTTTTTGGGTTTGGGGAAAGGGGCCTCGCTCACGAAAAAAACGGGGCCTTAAACCCGGGAGGGTGTCCTTTTTCCCCCCTCTGACTACTAGACCCCCCGCCCTACCTACGTAGTTGCCGGGACAAAAAGCAGAGGGGTTTGGGGGCCCCGGTGGGGGGGAACCAAAACCGGGGGCGGGTGACGGGCCCTTTTAGCCCCGAGAGGGATTCCTCGGTTGGGGGGTCCCACGAAGTTTTTCCTCTTTTTTGGATCGAAAAAGGGGCAGGGCCTTTTCCAAGCCTTTCGAGATGAAGCGACTAAAGGGAGCAAGGCACCCAGAAAACCCTTTGCACCCCCTTTGGGGGTTTTTTATGGGCCCCAATCCTCGTGATGGCGGTTCCCCTTTTCGGGATTGGCCTCGTGCCGCGTTGGGAAATATGTACCCTAAGAGCATGCCCGAGGGACCCCCCAAAACACACTTTTAGGGGGGGTTTTATTTCGGTTAGTCCTGGAAAACCCAAAAAGCAATCTCGAGGGCTCCGCTAGGGTTTTTCCGACGGTTTTTGGGGCTTTACCACGGTCCCTCGACGTAGGCCCGACGATCGGCCCCCCCGTGTTTCCCGAAGACGCAGCAAGCACGCTTTGGGAGGGGGCCCCCCGGGGTTTCCCCAAAACCGAAGGCCAAAAAAGGGGGGAGCAAAAAAAGGGCCCAAAAAAGGGGGGAAAGAAAGAGGGGGGCCCCCTTGATCCCGGAAATCCTTCCTTTTTTTGGTGGGAGCCCCCGGGGTACGCATCAAGGAACAAAGGGTTTCCATTCCAAGTGAAATCTACTATTTGGTCATGCAAGGTAAAGGAAAAGGAACTTTAGGGGGGTGCTTTATTTTTTAAATGGTTATCTACACACTCCAAACTTTCCCATTTTTTTTTTTTACAAGCACGGGATTTTTTAAAACCCCCCGGGATGATTACCTCCCTTTAAATCCGGCCCCTTTTTAAAACCCTTTCGACCCCTCCCCCATGATCCCCCCCGCTTCTCGTCGCGAAGCGGCGCAAGCCCCTTCAAAACCCGGGTTTTGGGCCCGGGTCGATGTCCGGAGTGTCGGCGAGGGCCCCCCCGGGTGCCCGGGGGGTCCGAGGGACTCCATGCGAGCACGTCGGCGTTCGCACGGAAAAGTCGAAAGAGCACGGGTTCCCATTTGGGCTCGAGGGGGCACGATCCTCACACCTTCCCCCCCTCAGGCCGGGGTTGACGGGGGGGGGGGGTTTGGCTTCCCCGGCTTTAAATTGCCAGGTTTGGGGGTTGGGGGCGGGGGGTCTCTGGGCAAGTCGTCAGGGCCCAGGTAGCAGAATCCTCACGGGCTTCGGCTTTTTTTTTCCCCCCCTTTGACGCGCATTCCCTTGCGGGGCCCCCGGGGTGTCCCCGTGAGACCCCCGAGGGCCCCCCCCCTCTTGACTTGAGGAAGGGGGAGTTCGGGGCCCCCCATGAACTTGACGACCCCGGGCCCCCCCCCCAGAAAGGGGTGGGGGGTGCCCTCGCCACGCGACCCCCCGAAGGTCACTCTTTCCTTTCGGAATTCGGGGGGGGCGCCGAAACGACCGGTAGCTTGACGCGGGGCCGGGTCGGGAAATGCCTTCTTTTTCCCCCGGGGTTAAATTTCCCTGGAACCCCCCCCCCTGGGCAGGAGCATGGCCCCGGGGCCCCAGGAGGTCAAAAGGGGTTTTGGGGTAGATAAAGTTGGGGGGGTCCCCCCCCCCCCCATGAGCACCTTGCGAGGCGGGGGTTGGGGATGGGGCGACGACAGCGGGAAAAACCCCTGCTTTTTGGGGTGTCTCGGGGTGGTCGTCCTGTCGAAGGGGATCGGTTTTTGGGGGCCATGGGGGGGCCCCCGGGGGGGGCCCGGGGCCCGAACGGAAAAGAACCTCCCGCCCCCCTTTGCGTTGGCGCGTGGGGAGGCGGGTCGGGGGGCCCCCGTAAAATCATTAGCAGTCGTGGTCGGGGGGAAGCCCCCCCTTTTGAACATCGCCCCTGACGGGACTCACAGGGCGGGTTTTTCCCTTTGTCGCGCCCTCCGGGACCAGGAGGGACGAAGTGGGCCTTCGAAGCTGCGCAATCCTCGGGCGGGGGGTTTCGGCCCCAAAAATGGTAGGGGCAAGGCCTTTGGGCATCTTTTCGAAGACCCCCCGTGGGGGGGGGCCCTCGAGGTTTGCTTTTCCCGCCGACAAGGTCGCGGGTCGTGCCCGTGCTCGGGTTTGGGGCTCGACGATGCGCCGCCCGGGTTTTTTCTTTTTCCCTTTTTTTTCCGGCCGTTTTTTCGCGTTGTTCCTCCGGGCCCCCTTGTTTCCTTGGCCCATCGTCCGAGCCCCCGGTTCATCCCGTTGCCCTCCTCCTTCCCCGGGGGGGGAAAGGGAAGAATGCCCCCAACGCCTCCCCGCCAGCCGCAAATTGCGAAGACGTCCTAGCTCTTTTGGCGGTTTTGGGATTTTTGCCCCAGCTCCCCCCCAACTTTTTGGGCAGGTTGTCCCCCTTTTGAAACCCGTGAGACCTCGGGTCAAAAAATTTAGTCAGTGCGGTACGCGTTTTAAAAAACGGGGGGGGAAGGGCGGAACCCTCTCCTGGTTTTGCTTGCAGCCGCAAGGTCCCGGAGTTGCCCCCCCGCTTTTTGTAGGTGCCCTTTTAATTTCCCTCGAAAAAACCGAACCAGGTGGACCACCGGATCAAGCCCGGGGGGGAAGTTCCTCGAGCCCCCTTCAAAACGGTGTCGGAGAGGAACAAAGGGGGGTTCCGGGGTGTGACGGGTTTTGGTCCCCCATTGAAAGCCAGCCTAAATTTCGGCAACCAGAGCTCGGCTTGGTTTCGCGTTTTTTTTAAATCAGCTGGTGGGTGGACGGAAGCGACGGGAGGGAGGCCCCCCGGATAGTTCTTCAGAAGACCGGGGCCCCCGGGGGGCCCGGAACCGACATCGTCTTGTCGCGCCGAAAACGCCCCCTCGGGAGCGCTTACCCCGGGCCTCCCCGCCTTTTTGCGTCGATTGTTCCCCCAAAAGGGGGGGGTCGTCGACGAGGGGGTTCCCAAAAGGCGGGGCTGACCCGGTCCTGGGGCGCCTTTTTCTGGTGGACAGAGGTTTCCCCCATTTTGTGAGGGGGGCGCTGCTTGCCGTTTCAGGGGGACCCCCTTTCGACCCCCCCCGAGGCCGAGCCTCCGCCTGCGGGAGGGCCGCGTCTGGATGCCCCGGATTCCCCCCTTTAAACCCGTTGGCCGGGGGGGGGCGATGGCGCCGCATTCGCGGACCCCAAAACGCGGCTGCTAAAAACTTCTGGTGGCGCTTTAAGACTGGGGGTTTCGGCGTTCCCCCCCTCAAAACAAACTGCCGTGGCCCCCCCGGCCCCTTTTGCGAGCCCCCCCACCCGGGGGGGCCCCCCCCGATTTTCCCTCGAGGGGGGTGGCTGCTAAGACGCGGGCCCGCTCCTCCTCATTTTTCCGGGGGGCTCTCGGACCGTGAAAACGTAGTCGGGGGTGGATCGGCTCAAAGAGGGGTTTGGGGGAAAGGATCTCGAGGTGGTGTGGCGTTGGCCCCTCCCCCTTTTTTCGGTGGCCCCGGTATCGTCGACGTCGTCCTGGAGGCGGTTTTTCCGCGGAGGAAGCACCTTTTTGTGGGGTCTAACTTTTCGCGGGGGAAGAGTCCGAGTCGAAGTGGGGGGTAAAGGGGGGAAGAGCCCGCCCGTTTCCCCCCTCCGGCGCCGTTTGTAACGTGCCCCACGACGGGAGCTCTGGCTCGCCCAGTGAAGGGGTGTGACGGGGTCGATCGTTTGCCCAAAAAGGCGTCCAGGGGACTCGGTATGTGTGTACCGCAAATCCGCGAAGCAGAGAAAACCCCGGGGCCCCCTTTCGGACCCGTACGGGAACGGGCCGCGGGGGGAAAGGGGTCGTAGGGGCGGGGGAAAAAAACCCCGGGAACCTCCGGGGACATGACGTAAAAAAACAAGTCCCCTCGGGAGACGCCCGCCCCCCGGGCCCCCCAAAGTGGGTCAAGCGGACCCCCAGGGGAAGGGGGGGCCCTGTTGCCAGCTGGGACCGGGGGGGAAAGGTATCCCCCCCCCCAGAGCTCGCACGACGGCGAGCACCGAATCGCTCCCCCCCCCCTCCTATCGCCCGGCCAGACCAAGCAGAGGGGGGGTGTCTGATCTTGGTTTGGGTCCGGCCGCGAACTCTGACATCAAAAGGGACGGGCGGAGGGGAAAAAAATGAAATTTCCCCCGGGCCGTGGAAACGAACCCCCAGACTTTCCAAAAACCCGTGAAAGGCGTTGAACGGGGGGGTGGGATAAGGGGGGGCCATCAGAGAGTAGTTCGGATTGATCGACAAAGCGAATGCCCCCACCTGGCGCGCCAACTTTGGTGTTATGACCCGGGGGGGAAAACCACCAACGAGTAAAATTTTTATATGCGTGCTCCCTCTCTCAACGTGATGCAAGATGGACACAAGATTTAAACCTGGTTCGGGCAAAGGGAAAAGGCCCAGTCCAGCGGGGGGGATGACTTGTTTCTCGCACTCAAAGCGTGTGTAGGGGGGGGACAAGCTTTTAAAACGGGGTGGGGCCCCCGGGGGTCGATCGAGCGGTTTTGGGGTGGTGTGGTCAAAGGGCCTTTAGAACCAAAGGTAAAAGGGGAGTCCTAATGAAGTGGGGGCCGACGAGGAAGAGCCCCCAAAAGAAAACCGGGGAAAAAAAAATCCTAAGACCCCCCCCCTTTCATAAACCTCGGCGCCCCCCTTTGAAAAAAACCCAAGGGGGGGACTCGGGGGGAACGGGTTTCCTAATATAAATAGGGGGCCCGGGGCATCCATGGCACGGGTTTGGCAAAGGGAAAAATCGAGCACGGGCGGCGGGGGTTTTCCCCGTCCTCGGGCCCCCCCCCTCGGCCCCTCAGTAGAAGTGTCGCAGTACAAAATTCGCGGGGGGCCGAGCCCAGGCCGAAGGGGGGGGGGGGGAGGGGGCGTTTTTCCTACGAGTTTTTTGAAGAGGAGGGGGCCCGACCCCTCGAGGGGGGGGGGTCGAGCCCCGTTTGACTCTGTCAGTTCCCGAAGCCTCTCGAGGGTCGCATGTTAAAATTTTCCCCCGGGGGACTGTAAAAAATGTACTTTTTATGGCGGCGGGGGGCCGGGCTCGGGATCGGGGACGGGAGGGGGGGTTTTGGGGGTTTTTACAGTGGAAAACAGGCGCCCGTGTCGTAGGGGGTTTACTTTTACCCATGCCGGGGGGGGTTGGTTAATAAACCCCTTTGTCCGTCGACGGCGCTTAAAGGGCGAGGCGTCGAATTTGAGGAGGCGAAGTCGAGGTAGAGGGGGGGGGGGGGTCGTTCCCCCAACCCCCGTCCGTCTCGGGAAAGGCCCCGGGGGGTCGTTCCCCCCCACCCCTCGTCCGCGCGAGGTAGGCCGGGGATGGCTGGTTTCCGCAGCCCGGGTAGGGGGGGCCCCTGGGAAGGGAGGGGGCCCGGGCGTTTACCAACAAAAGGGAAACCTTCCCTTTAAAAAATTTGGTTCTATGTTTAGCGTTATTTATCGAAGGGTTTAGGTACCCCTTCCTTTCCCGTCCCGACCCCCGTACTTTTGATGTACAGCTAAATTTGCGGGGAAAAGAAACCCCTATCATATCACGGGTTTTTAAAGGACGGGGAAATTGGATTCAAATTTTTAAAAATTTTCAGCAAAATTTTTTTTTGTTTGTTCTGCAAATGAAATTTTTCCTACCTAGGTAGCCCCCGATCCATGGCTGCATTTTAAGCATATTTAGGAGGAAAAAAATTTTTTTTTTTTTAAAATTTTGGGATCAAATTTTCTTTTCCCAATTTTTCGGTACAACAAACTGAAAAAAAAAAAGATGACAAACAAAAAAAATTTTCCTAATTCAGAAGTTTTTTTCCCCTTTTGCCCTAATCTGAAGTTCTGAACCTACAAAAGTAAGCCCCAAAAAAAAAAAAAAAAAGTTTCAAAACTACGAGCTAGAAAGTAAAAGAAAGAAATTTTTTAAATTTTTAAACCCCAAAGTAAAAGGAAAGAGATTACTTGTATGGATGAAAACTTGTATTTAAAAAAGGCACAGGCAGCGAAGAAAAAAAAAAAAGGGGGCAATTGAGCTGCGGGGCCAAAATTGTTCAGTTGCACTTGGGGCCTTTTCCTGCAAAGGGGAAAAACAACAGAACCAAACATAAAAACTTTTTTGCATAGGGGGATTGGTGCGAAAAAAAAAAAACTAAAAAAATCAAAAAAAAGGGTATAATTGATTCATAAACCCAAAAATTTGGGGCTGCCCACTGCGCCTCCCTACTGCTGTGCGCTGTGCACGGGTTTTCGACTGCCTGTCGCGGCGCTGTAGGGCCGGAGCGCCGACTGCCGAAAGGGGAAAACCTCGGTCCCGGGACTCCCCCCCCGCCGGTTTATGTCCGAGAACCAGTAGCAGCCGGAACCGCTTGGTGAGCCCCGGGACTGCCGGGTCGCTGACGGCGCGCCGACGATGTCACCCCCCCCCTCCTACTTGTGCTCTTTTTTTTTTTTAAAGGAATACTTGTGCCAAAATTTTTTAATCTTGAGTAAATCATAACTAAAAAATAAAGAGGTAAAATTTCAAAACCCCCCATTTTTTTTTATTAGACCCCCCTCTAACTACAGAGAGAATGGAATTTCTTCTCTCCAAACTTATATATATAATAATCCCTATCCATACGTGTTAGAATATGTGTTTTTCTAAACGATATGGAATTTAATTCAAAAATCATGACATGTAAATCGTTTAATTAAGTTATTAGGGCAAAAACCAAAAAAATTTTAAACCTAACAGGACTCAAACACAACACCCCAAGACAAGTGCTCATACAAATTAAATCGGACAAATCGGAACGGCACAAATTGATCCGTTTTTTTATGTCCATGTTTTTGGCATAGTCCCTAAGGTGTCGTCTACGAAAAACAAAAATCATGTCATGTATGGGACAAAGTCCAGCTATATTCGAAGTAGGCAATCAAAGACGTGGACAAATCGAAACGAGCGAATAAAAAGGAAACTTGCCGAGTCCCATAAAAGAGAAAGGGAAAACGACCAAATAAATAAACGTGAAAGGGTTTTTATTTTCGCCGAAGTTTTCAACAAAGGCATGGCCATTAAGGACCCCGAAAGTCCGGGACAAAACAAAACTGGGCTTCCAGTGGGGTTGAGCAAAGGCAGCTCAGAGATACCGACGTGACCGATCTGGAGGCCCCGTGATCCAATCCCAAAAATATTTGCCACTGCATGCCCCACACGAATACAGTTCACTGAATCTGAAACCCCAAGGGAACGAAACACTTGCAAAAGAAGTCAACTCTTCCCGATACATATCTAAATTTTAAAAAAAAAGTTTTTAAAATTGTTACTCCCTGGCATAAATGCAACTCATAAGATAAAACTAAAAATAGACAACCAATGAGATCAAAATTTTTTATAATAGATAGAAATATATAAAGAAAAAAAAAAAAAGCTACCTCTAAGATAGATTTCTCTCCATTCACTAAGACAGGCATAAAAGTAAAAAAACAATGATCCATATAAAGGGGAAAAAAATAAAACAAAAAAAAGTAATGGACACCTTCACGGACTTCCCCCAAATTTTAGGAAAAAAAACAATACGTATATTATAAAAAAAAAGAATAAAAAAAACCAAAGAAATCTGTCAAGGGCTATTTTGAATTTTGAATTCTAAAAGACTTATATATAAAATAAATATATATATAAAAATATTATAAAAAAAAGATACAACCATACCTGTCTGGTTTTTTATTAAAATTTATTTTTTCCATTGGGAACGCCCCCGAACACGTTTGCTAGTAAAATATAAAATGTGAAAAAACGAAAAGGAGATAATTAACTAGAAGAAACCCGGGCCTACTTCTTTCCCCTGCTTTGTCATTTTTGGGCGCCGGGTTTTGGGGAGTAAAAGGCCCCGGGCCCCAAAAATCCACGCCCGGGTTTGCAGAGCCCACCTGTCAAGGCCCCTAGAGGCCCAGAGACGGACGTGCACTTTGTGGAAGCAAGGAGTGGGCCCCCCAAAATTCCCCCAAAAAAGTTTATGATTAAAAATAAAAAAGTCTCATTTTTGGGAGAAATCAAAACACTATTGAATTGATCTATAGAAAAAAATTATTGAAATTTGTATATCAAATAGATTTACAAAAAAATCTTTTTGGGGAATAGATCAAACACTATTTTTCATTAATCAATGTGTTTTTATATATAATAAAATTAGTTTTTAAAATTTTATTGATGATTATTTAGTCCAAAAAGTTTGATTTTATTTTTTGGTAAAAAGGGGGAGCATGACATGAAAAAAGATAAATTTTTCATTGGAACGTCCTAAATGTTTGCGGATTTGGTTTTTTTATGCATAGGCAAAAAAAAAAAAGTGATGTTTAGAGCATCTCCAAAAATTTTTCTAAAAAATGGGAAAAATTAACGAGTTTTCCAAGGTGATATGCACTTTTTGTTATAGTAATTAAAAATTTAAGATAATGATTGTTTGTAAATTTTTTTTAAAAAAAATACAAAAATCAAAATAAAAAATGGCTTTACTGCTATTACTCGCTCCTCCCAAAAAGAATGACACTAGGGGATACATGCAGGTAAAACTTTTCAATTTTGACTAAATTTTAAAAAAATAATGCAATATTTAATCTCCAAATAAATTTGTTAAAAAACTAATTTAAAATTTTTTTCGATGATTTTAATTACTTAGCATAATTATTTTAAAATTTTTAATATTAAGGGTCGACTTTTAAAACGTTTACCCCCGGGAAAGCGAGAATAACATATTTTGGGGATGGAGGGAGTATCCTTAGGCCTTGTTCGAATAATAGGACTCATCAAAAATTTCATAGATTGGGTATTAAAATTTAATTTAAGTTTTACTTAATCCACTCCAACTCATATATTTATATGAGCTGCTAAGCATGGTGGATCTCTATCCACGTGGTGACACTGACACGCACTTGCATTTCATGTCTGATGAAAAGGTTGGTTCCAGAAGCCCTGCGCTCGATCATGTGATGATTAATTACGCAACAGCTTGGTTCCAGAAGCCCTGCATTAATTCTACCTCTGGCATGATTAATTAGCGGCCCGGCCGGGAATAAAGTCCATCGTTAGCATTCTACCTCTGGCATGGGGTGATTAATTCCACGCTGCTCTTTGCAGCAAGCTAGGTTAATTTCGCTTTCGTCGTATGGGTCCTGTTTTGTTTGATCGTTTTGGGGGTTGATAAGCCGACTATATTGTTTTTGACTATTTTCTGTGAGATAAAAAACTATTTCAGTGGCTGATAAAACCAGTTGATAAGCTATTTCGGTGGCTAAATAAACCAGTTTTATAAGCTAAACCAACGAACAGCCTCTCGGAACTGGGATCGGTCATAGTCGTCCTGACCACTTTTGCACGATTGCACCGATGAAATGAATGAGAAAGGACACGGATATAAGGGCATGAACAATGTTGCAGGTTATTGGGATGAGGTCTTCTCGCAAAAATTCTAAATCTTAAGTCGATGTTGTTTTTCTAGATTATCTTTTTTTTACTATATATGGTACATATAGCTATAAATTTTTATCTAAATACATAAGAAAAATTATGTATTCAATGAAGCCCAAAAAGTCCTATAATTTGTAATAGAGAAAGTACAAAAAGTGGGCAAGAGTTGGTTGTACATTTCATAATACTAAACTATGTAGTGGTCATAAGTTAGGTTCGTCGCTGAAATAAAAAAACACCATATGGACCATCCCCCCGATCCCTTTCTCACTTGACCTTTCCATTCTCACCCGCACGCATGTGGGACCGATTTCGATGGCTAGACTAGCGCAACTCCTTGCTCATCCCGAATTCAATGTAGCACACCAACATTACCTCTTCAGGATCAAGGGGTTAGTCACCTCTTCAACTTCATGTAAATCGCAAAACGAATCTTTTAAATTTTTGTTGTTGGGCATAGTTGGACAATAATTACTAAATAAAGTCGAAAATGTACAGTGCCCATCTTTAATAAAAATATATATTAAAAAATATTAACATTTATGATATTTATCATTGAAAAAATCTTTAAAACTAGTTTTTTAATAAATTAATTTAGAGTCAAATTTGTGACAAAAAAAGTCCAAAATGATAGATATTATCGAGTCGGAGTCGGAGCGAGTACCCCGTATTTAGGGACCGAGAGGCAGCCGTTAAAGTGAAAAGGCAGAGCCATTCTTCAGAATCAGAGCCAGCTGCTAGCTTATCTGCGAGATGCCCTGTCTTCTGTCTAGTCGATGTCGATGTCGTAGTAGGCGCGGCCAGATGGAGATGGTACGCTGCGGCAGCTTGATCGGCAACAAAGCGGCATGGCGGGAGGCCCAGAGCCCGGGAGGAGGAGGCTGGATGGGCGGCAGAGAGCACAATGCACAATCTTCCGATCTATCCTGATTCTCGATGCGTGCGGGGCATTCAGCGATCCAGGAGGAGAGAGTTCTTCTCGTCTCACCCCCGCCCGGCTTGTAATTAGACTGGCGATTGAATACTGCCGAAATGTTATTTGATTTTATTGAAAAAACTTAGCAGCTTCAACTAAAAAATTGTCATTTTCGGATCAACTTAACAACGAACTTAATAACTTTAACAAAAAGTGACAACAAGAAAATTTTGAATTATTCCGATGTTAAGTTCTAAAAAAAAAAGAGAGAAAGGAATTGGCTTATTTTTAAACAATGTGCTACACCGATGTAATAAAGTATGTAGAGTTCATAGGAACACATGTGGAAAATAAAAAGAGTAACAGAACATACTGTATGTTGTTTTTGTTGTGTGCTAATCTCTTCTTGATTCTTGATACTAGGTGATAGTTGTATCCGCCCCCTCCGGGGGGGTCGAAAGGAGGGCATTTCGTTGGCATTTTTCTTCCTGATAAATAAACAACAAAACCATGACGACAATTGTGTGTACAGTACTAGTACGTACTGGATTCCCGAGGCGGCGGAGAAGGCCCTCGGAGCGCGTTCGGAAAAGACCCGTCTCGGGGGTACTGTTCCTGGATACCAAAGCTCTTCACTGCTGCTGTCCTAAGAGCACTGATGAGAGTGAGAGAGAAAAAGGAGGCGCCCGCTCGCTCACAGTAAGCATAGTGATGGGCTACAACCAGCGGGCGGGCTGAATGCTAAGATTAAGGAGAGAGATGAGAGGTGGATTATAAGGGCATTCACAATGTAGATTTTATCAGAGTCTAAACTTATTTATTATCTCAAATATTGTGAATTTAGAATCTAAATAAGACTTAGAGTCTTATTTTTTCATCATCTCTTTTTAATAAATACACTGCCACGTCAGCAAAATTACTATAAATAAGTGGTAAAAATTTTAGTCTAGAACTCTATGATAGAGTCTTGCATTGGGAATGCCCTAAGCTTACAGCCAGTTTGAATACAAGAATCCAGAAATGCTGTAAGATAGACAAGTGGGCTATGCATTGAATGTGAAAGTAAAACCCATTATATAAGTGGGCTGAAAGGCTGACTATAAGGATTCATACAGCCAGCAGTGAGCTGCATTATTAGCCTTGCTCTCACGGCGGTCCGTAATGGCTAGCTATTTGGCTAGCTAGATGTGACATGTCATGTAAAAAGTAGGAGAGAGAGTAGTCACTAGTGACAAGCAAATATTCTATTTATTTCACGTAGGTCAAGACAATGTAAGAGAAGCATGTAAGTCCAGTTTATATATATTAGTCTCTTTTAGTGTCTCTCATCTCCACATCATATGACTATGTAGCTTAGTACTAGCTATTACCATTGCGGATTGACGTGTCAATGCTCTCCTACCTGGCGCCAATCGGCAGTCACCAGTACCGCGGGGCGTGGCGTGGCCCCTGCAATGCCATGGCGCTGGCTGGGCCGGGGTGCTGCCTGTCTGCCAAATGCCAACGCCATGATGGCCGGCCGGCCGGCCGGTCAGTGCAGTCAAAGGTGACTGCTGTCTCAGTGGGTGAGGCTGACCAGCCAACTGGCAAAGCGAGCATTATGTGAGCCACCTCTGGGCTCTGGGCTCGGGCGCTGGGCGCTGGGAGTGGGCGTGGCCGTGGTGTGGTCTCCCCGTCCCCAGTCTGCACTGCTGTGCCCGTGCCGCGCCTCAACCCTATCTTCGTCTTCGTCCCGCCCGTCGTCCAGTGCACCCTGCCGTGCCGCTGGCATGGCATCCGCTGCTCGCCGCGCGCAGCAGTGCAAAGCAAAGCACACACACGCGGCCAAAGCTCCGGCGGTCCGGCCCCCTGCCTCACGCAGTCGCGCCGGCTGTTTGCATGCGCTGGGTATGCACGCATGGACAAACTGGACATGGTCCGGTTCCTATCACTCTTTTTTCTTGCTCTTTTCATCGTCTGTCGTATGCTCCTGTCCTCGATCCGTCCTCCGTGTTGGAACCACGCAGTGACGAACGCTCTCAGGTTCTCTGGAGCCGACCCGGTCCGTCGTACCGACGACCGGCGCCGCTCCGGACCAGGTTCACCGGAGTCACAACATATGCCTTGGGCCTAACTCAACCCAAAAGACTAGCCTGATAGGTGAGGACCACACCGCCTTATATGTTGTGCTCTCCCCACCATCAATTCTCGATGTGAGACTAACTCCAACAATCCGTAAGTACCTCCACTCACTGTGATGAAGAAGAAGAAGAGGAGGAACGGCAATGCTTTGGCCTCCTCGAATTTCCGTTAGGAGTAGCACGTAGTACACACCTACGTACCTGAGTCAAGTATTCAAGTGCCACAGCCCACATCGATCAGACACACGCACACTACAGGGTCCTCCTGGTACATACGTGCTGCGTGGAGCAACCGCGGCCACAACGCAAGGCTGGCAATGGCTGGCTCCAAGAGTCGCCGCGTCGCCGGCTCGCCGCCCGCCCGCCCGTCCGCATGTGGGGAGCAGAGCAGAGGCAGAAGAGGCCCCCCACGGAGGCTGCAGGCTGCAGCCCGGCACCGTCGCGGCCGCCGGTGTCCGGCTACAGGACAGGGAGGAATTGAAGGCCGTTGCTTTCGTTCCCGCTACCACGAACACGAAGAAATCAATGAAATCAATGTCTGCCAGTCTCAGCAGCCCAGCCTTTTATTTCACCGGATACCATACCACAACAAAACAATCAAGATGCAGCGTCGATCAATAGGCTGCGCGCCATCCATGAAATGGAATGCAGATTTTAAATTTGCCGCGCAGGAATAATCGCTCTTGCGTTTTAAACCTCTGTCTAGTACTATCTGTCGTTTTAAATTTTCATGCCACAAATTCAACTTGATTCGTAAAAAGCTAGATGGATTTAAAAATCTTTTCATTGATACTAATTATATGCCATAAGTATTAATATTTTTAAATATATTTTATTTCTCATGAAGTGAAAATTTTAGGAAATTTTAGGACCAAGAGAGTACAACCTTTCAGACTTTGGGTTTCCCACTGAGTTGGAGTCTAGAAAGAATGACATTCATTCTAGGTTTGACTTGATTTAAATAAAAAAAATAACAACAACTATACACTAGTAAATATGCACTAACACTAATTTTGTTGTGATAATCGTTAATTAGAAATAAAATACATTAATTAGCATCACTCTTATCATAATTTGCGTACAAAACATGTACTAATCAACACATTAGCACTTACTAAAATTAATCTTGTCACCAGAATTACTAAGCAATAATATAATAAACAACATACTAATACTCCTTATCTATGCTAATGATAAGGATTGGAAAACATGGATGAGCTCACTAGCCAATTTTTGGGTCACAGGGATATCCGACATTTGGAAGATATTTTCGTATCAGAAATATCCATATCCAACTTGCTCGAACCAAACAACGCTTATCCTTGTCATCTTCTATCCTTGGATATCCATCACCCATCAAACCAAACACATCCTTGAAGACACGAGATTTTAAATTATTATGTTTGAACAGAGAGGGTACTATGGACGATGTGCTACCATGTTTACTTAAGCTATTCAGCCGGTTTTAATTCGTACAACTTAGCTATAGAATAATATTTTTCTTTGACAATAAAAACGGGTCGTATAAATCAGCCTATTGTTCCTATAATGAGGAGGGTTGGTAGTGCTCCCGTGATCCATCTGGTTGATTGGTTTCTGCCTGCGTGCCCCCCTCCTGGGCTTCCCTGCCTCCTGCAGTCTGCTGCCATTTTGGGCGAGGCAGACTCAGGAGTCAGGAGCAGCAGCAGACTGAGATTAGTACACATACTATATAGACAGAGAGATTAAATCGCACTAACGCTGCCTGAGCCTAACTAATTGCGTCATCATCAGCGTGGCTCCCTCTCCTGCTCTCCAGCTCCATTAACGTGGAGCACACAAGGACAGAGATACCACCACCGTTGCCGACGTCCATGCGTCTGGCTCTCTCTCGCGGAACCAGATATTTTCCTGACCGCGTCCGCGAGCATAATAATAAATATACTTATCCGAGACCTGTAGCCCTTTCTCCTCTCTTATCCGGTCGAGTTGCCATCCATTATCCGGCGTCTCCCTTTCTCCGATCTCCATCGATGGTGATTGGGAAAAAAAAACCCCGGCGTATGCGTTTCCACGGAACGAACGGAAGTGAGCCAACGAGCAGCAACGGCTTCGTCTCGGCTTCCAGAAGCCACCGTCTTATCGTACCAATTTATGTATATTATTTTTTTTCCTTCTAAAATAAAATAGCATCAATCAGAAAGTTGACACACAGATTAGATGGTACATCTTTGCTATCATAAGAAACTTTGTTTAGATGCGCATATATCTTATTCAAATTATATAAATTAGATTATATTTAAATTAATATCCACTCTAATCTATCTTAAACCATATAGTTCGAAATAGATACATGTGTATTCAAACAAGACCTAGAAGAGATACTACATACTAGTCATGATGAGCTCCATGAAGATCGAATTGGAGACCGGTACTCGACGTGGCCCAGCAGCTTGCCCAGCTTATCGTGGATGATGCCAGCAACCAGCATATGCATGTCGTAGCTGCACTGCACTGCAGCTAGCCAGGCAGCGAACCGAAAGCGAGAGCGACGACGCTTTCTAACAACGACCGGGGGATGGAGATTGGAGACACCACCGTTTGCAACCACCATTATATGCTGCTACTGTTGCCTTATCATCCTTTGTGGTGGTGGTTTCCCCTGTGCTGTGCCTTGCTTTTCACCTTTCTACTGGCTACTGCTGCACGTGCCACAGATTTCTCATCGTGGCTTCGTGGGTAGAGGGGCATACATCCAAACATATACTACCACCGTCTCATTAAATATATCGTTTTTAATTTTCATATTTCTTGTTGACTGTTCATCTGATTCAATTTTTTATGCAAATATTAGAATAAAAAGACAGTATTAAAGTATCTCTAATGCTAAAATATCTCATAACAAATTAATTAGACAGAAATTGCTGAATATGATGAACTATCAAACACAAACTATATAAGTTTAAAATGGACACTCATAATGGGACACAAGGAGTACTTGTTTGGTTTGGTTTGCTCTTTAACGGAGCCACCGAACTCAAAAGCGTTCAAAGGCGTCCGATTTTGGATACGAGACCAGGATCGGATGCCTAGGAGGCAGGGCGCGAACCGGATCTTAGTGCATGGAATGGATCCATTTCTAAAATAAATTAAAATGCATCAATCCCAAATAAATGTATATTTTTGTATTTTAAGAAGTTAACTAATTTCAACTTTGACTGTACCTACAGAAATGGTATTGACATTCTATCTATTTATTCTAGTGAGAGTATATAAGATGATAAATCTAATAATACCTATTTAGTATTACAACATTAAGTATATGTTTGTATATATTTGTTTAAACATTCAAACTTAAAATTGGTGGACGCGGAGTGATTATGTGACATGATCATTGATAAATCTCTAGACCATCTCATACTTATACGAGTCAGAGCAACATAATACCTAGTTTCTTTCC
Source organism: Microstegium vimineum (assembly GCA_022036555.1). Classification (NCBI taxonomy): domain Eukaryota; kingdom Viridiplantae; phylum Streptophyta; class Magnoliopsida; order Poales; family Poaceae; genus Microstegium; species Microstegium vimineum. The sequence continues at coordinate 49,733,915 of CM039131.1, read as the reverse complement.
CATATGTTTTGAAAACACATAGCTAAATAAATCTCTAAGACACAAAATTGTTCGGCTAACCATGCAACAAAGTTGACATTCGGCATCGAGCATATGCTCAAATATCTCAAATCATCTTCTAGTCTTGATTATAAAACTCACTCTATAGTACCCTTAGTGTTGTTGAATTTACTATTTGTAGTTCTAATGTGCTACTCTAGCTCAAGTCTATATACATATGCGACATGACATACACGAGATTACAGTTCAACATTTTACTAATTTAGACCTTGTTTGGATTGCACACTAGCATACAGATCTTCAACTATGAGCCTCTTTGGCTGGGCTTCCGCCTGCTCCGGCTCCTGCACTGTAGCCGCACTGTAGCAGGAGCCGGAGGAGCCCCAAAATCGAGCTTCGCCTCATCAAAACGACTCTGTGAGAGAGGGAATAAAGAGAGAGAAAACCGGCTCCGATGAACAGTGCGCGCACAGTAGCAGACCAGGTGAAACCGGAGCCGCGAGGAGCTACGCCAAAGAGGCCCTATGTCATGATCTTAGCTCCAGGCAACCAAAACTAAACACTTGAGGACGCTCTCTGGCCCGACAACATTGCATGGGCGACGAACCGAAAATTCCTCGAGCCATGAACATCACAATTCACAGATGATGAGCTTACACATTTTTTAGCACAACAATTAAGAAACACCACTAAACAACCTCACACAAATAGACACCGAACTGCTTTTAGTACAACAACTATGAAACGGGCCTTGTTTATAACGCGGGAAAATTCCCTGTTCCTGCGTTTGATTACTGTGAAATTCCCACGCAATTCTTATGAAAATTCTGCATTCCAAATAGGCCGTAAACAAACTCGCACAAATAGACTGCTAGGATCTCATAAAATTGTAAGCCGTCTTTGAAACATAGGATTTTTCACAAGAATCAGCCTATTTTTTTCATAGAAGAAACACAAGAAACAAAAAAAAAATACTCTCATTTTAAAATAAGTAGGCTTCTCGCATGCCACTTAGGATCAAAACATGCCGTCACCTCCCTTTACTTTAGCTGGTTTTAGGTTATTGGTTGATATATATATACAGTGCTTTGGAATTATTAAGCCATTATCAGCCTATAATAAAAAAACACGGCTTCTCTCCAACGAAAAGGTCTCCACCCACAAACCCTAGCCCGCCGCGGGATCAGAGGACGCCGGAGGGGCCACGTGCCGGCGTCTCCCCCGGCGGGCGATCCGGGCCGTCCGTCTCTCCGGGGGGACATGGACGACTATGCAGCCACACCTCCAGAGTCCAGACCAACACGGCGGTCGACACATCACACGGGCGCAACAGTATGAGCTGCTGTTCGTCTCACCTCTGACCCAAGTGACCATGATCACCTAGCCCGGGAGCTCCCTCCCTCCCTCTCCCGCTGCCTCTCTCTCTTTTGCCGTTTGCCCCCAACAGATTCCCGCACCCTCCTCCGGCTCCGCCCCTCTTCCTCCGACTCCTCTCCCCTGACCTCTCGCTAGCTAGGGCTCTAGCCGCCGGTCCTCCTCCCTCCCCTCCCGCTGTGCCTGTGCGTGCACAGCGAAGGCACACAGGGGCCGCTGAACCGAGGAGTAAGGCCGCTGGCTGCTCTGCTGCCGCGCTGCAGCAAGGCTGCAAAGCTGGCGGCTTCTGCCCACTGGGAGTAAACAGTGGAGATTCCCATCTCCATTTTCCCAATTATGGATAGCCAGCGGCGACCGGGGGAGCTCTGCTGAGGCCGCTCGCTCGCCTGCCTGCCATTGCTCCCGTCGAGGTAAGCACAGCGCCTGGAAATGGAATTCCAGGCCTCCTGTTCGTCTGTTCGTCCCCGCGTGAAATCTTACCAAGATCGGATCTCTTGGCCCGGGAATGGAGGAAAGGCGGGATCTTGCCACTCTTGGTGGCTCCTGCGTCTTCCATCGCTTTCCTTGGCTTCCAGGCCGTTTTTCTTTCTCGTTATGCTCTTTTTTGTTTGATCCATGACTGCATTCGTGAGTCCGTCCGCTCAGCTTTCGTCCTCGTTATACCGGTGGTTGGTTGGTTCATCTGTTCGAGGCCCCTCTGCTTCTTCTTTTTTTTACCCCTTTTCACACTCAAACAGTGGCGGGAGGGTTCTTGATGCTGCTTGGTTTATCTTCTTTCGCCTTTTCTTATAGCCCCTTTCCCCTTTTGAGTTCGACCGTAGTAGCATCGGCTGCTTGCTCGTTTTCTTTCTATTTTTTTTACTATAGATAGATAGAAAAGCATGAGTGTTTCTGGTATCTGCTTTGGGTGCCGATTGCGATGGAAAGCGAGAGGTCCCCTCCTTGTGGGGACAATCTTGGAGGCGTGGTCGATGGCTTGCCATTTCTTGCCTTCAGCATTCTTTCAGCGTTGGAGTAAAAATCCATGGGAAGAGCATTGCTCGTCGCCGCACCGCACTCCAGACTTAGCTACAACAAGTGGCTGATTTTTTTTGGCTACTCTACTCCGTATCATTTCCTGGTGGCGCTTTTTGGGCCTTTTGTTCCTGCTTTTCTCTTTCAAGAAAGTACGTGATGCCCCTGCCCAACTTCATTTTCACTGCCGACTACCAAAATTGTGTAGGCCCGCCCTACCATATTCCCCGAAATGAGACTATCATTGCGAGTAGTTGTCATGTGGATTTATGCCCAATCCTGTGATTAAAGGGGGGGAATTTGTGCCGTCCCTTAACCCTCATGACCCTGATTTCAAATTGTCAAGTCACCGTTGTCTTTAGACCGCAAGAGAGGGGAGGAGACCTGAGCCAAGGCTTTTGTAGATTCCACTTATCTGTTTTATTTCTACATCAGAATATCACACGCTCCATCCAAATGGATGTATTTATTTATTCTTCGTACAGCTCATTTGTGGCGTATACCTATTCAGTAACTTTTCACGATTCACAGAGACTAAATTCAGGTTGCTTTGTTTGCGTGGCTCCCCTTGCAATCTAGCAGAATCTATTCCTGAGGAATAGCAGGCTGCTCCACAACTAGCTGTTTATTCACATATTCGCTATTTTGATCAAAGTTGCCCCATCCATTGAATCTATAACTTTGAAGCACACTCACAGGAATACAGGATTACATGCTTTCTGAGTCTTTCCTGAGATTTCACACCTTACAGCTTGGTTATTAGCCCTGAAGATCATGTTCTCTGACTTGCTGCTTCTCATTTTTAGGGTCACAGCTTATCCTACATATTGTAGCTTGGCAACCTGTTTGGCAAAATGAGGCCTTCAGATGACAGGGCGCAGCTTTCAGGCTTTGCGCAATCAGATGAATCGACACTTGATGTGGAGGGGCATTGCTACCATCAACAGTCATTCCCTTGTTCTCCATCAATGCAACCAATTGCATCTGGGTGCACGCACACAGAGAACAGCGCGGCATACTTCTTATGGCCAACATCAAACCTACAGCATTGTGCAGCTGAGGGGCGTGCAAACTACTTTGCCAACCTTTCAAAAGGACTTCTCCCAAAGTCTGGCCGACTGCCCAAGGGCCAGCAAGCAAATAGCTTGCTTGACTTGATGACTATAAGAGCTTTCCATAGCAAGATATTGCGTTGCTTTAGCCTTGGAACGGCAGTGGGCTTCCGCATAAGGAAAGGTGTTCTGACAGATATCCCTGCAATTCTTTGCTTTGTTGCTCGCAAAGTTCACAAGAAGTGGCTTAATCCGACACAATGCCTTCCTGCCATTGTTGAGGTAGTGAAACTTTAATTCATATGTATTTTAGATGATTGGATTAGCCATGCTCCCAAACAATGCTAGTGAGTTCTATACTTGAAATTCTTTTTGTCACAGTCTGAATAGCTATCACTTAGTCGGATCATTGACAGGGTCCAGGAGGTATTTGGTGTGATGTTGATGTTGTTGAGTTTTCGTACTATGGCGCACCAGCTCACACTCCAAAAGTGCAAATGTTCACTGAGCTTGTTGATAAGTTGTGTGGCAGTGATGAATGTATTGGCTCCGGTTCTCAGGTACACTTTTGTTCTTTTCTGCATTGATTGGTTTTCAAAATATATATCATGAGTAAGACTAGCATGCTACCAGGCTTGTGCAGCGGTGCACAATGATTGTATTGGATAAAACCATGTACTACCGAATTGTACTACTGGTTTGTAAGGGGACCGTTCAATTTTGTCAAGATTCTCCTCAAGATTTACTAGTACAAAGGGAAAAATAATTGCACTGCATGCATAAGATTATGCTACGGACTGACAGTTACTTTTTAAGTTATTCGTACCATGTCAGGTGCCTGGCTAAAGGGGCTACTTTAAATCCTGCAAATGCTCAGTTCATCCAACTGAATGTTCTGAACTTTTTATAAGCTATTAGAGCTAGTTTACCCTGTAAAATCTTTGCTATAGTATAGCAGCTAACACATCAAATCATTTGAGATACTACAAGTCTGTAACTGAATGCTGTTCTCTGGAGCCCAACACAAATTTGCTTCAAACAGTTGGGCTTATTAGGTGTTGTGGATGTAGACTTTGCTTCCATTGTCTAGGTTACCCTAGTCATTGCTTCTCTTTGAAAATTGAAACATAAATTTTTTATGTCACATTAGGTTTTGGCAAAATAGACTTGAATTACTTAAAAGCAGCTGGTAAGGCATCTCGGAATGATGCAATGTCAAGAAGGCATGCTTTGAAAACTTTCTCCTTACACATCTTGTTTCACTCTTCCAGGTTGCAAGTCAGGACACTTTTGGAACTTTGGGCGCCATTGTAAAACGGCGAACTGGCAACAAGCAGATAGGTTTCCTCACCAACCGACATGTTGCGGTTGATTTGGACTACCCAAACCAGAAGATGTATCACCCATTGCCACCCAATCTTGGACCTGGTGTTTATCTTGGAGCTGTCGAAAGGGCAACATCTTTCATCACGGATGATGTTTGGTATGGAATCTATGCGGGAACAAACCCAGGTAGAGCAGTTATAAGTTATGTGGTTAATATAGGAGATTAAGTATCACTTCCTCCGTCCCAAAATAAGTCTCCATCTTGCATTTCAAGGAGCCAACCAATCACAACTTTAACTAAATTTTTAGAAAACAGTATCAACATTTGTATCTCTAAATATGTTTATTACGAAAATATATGATGTGATCAATCTAGTGATTTTATATTGTATCACAAGTATTAATATACCTTAATATATATTTGGTTAAAGTTTGGATTGTTTAACTCTTCAAAATGCGAGATATAACTTATTTTGCGACGGAGGGAGTACTTGCAGCTTTAGTTGATTGGTTAAATTTCTGTATATATATTTTTTATTCTATATTAATTTTTTTAATCAAATTAACACTAACTTGCTCTTCAGTTTACCACTTGCAAATAAAGCAACCTCAGTTTTTTTTTGAGAAAATAAAATATAAGTTAGAACTTTTCTCTGAACAAATAAAAGACTCCCTCTGGTCATAAGATACATGCCGTTTAGGCCAAGATCTGGTGAAACTTGAAAACTACAAACATCAATAACAAATTTATTTAGTTTAGAAACATGTTACTAATGTTTAGAATTTTATTTGAAAAAGCTTGAAAATCTCATGATTTGAAGAATTTTGTAATATATTCTAGAACAAATTAGTCGTCAAAGATAAACATTGAAACCGTGCAAAGGCAAATGTGACAACTATTTTTCACCGGAGGGAGTAATCATTAGTTTTTATCACTCTAACCATGCAGTAGAATTACCTTTTCTTTTTCTGTTGATGATTCCAAATGGCGTACACAATGTTCTAACTCCCAAACATACATGCCATGTTCTAATTCCCAAACATACATGCTATGTTCTAATGAACCTGCAGAGACATTTGTACGTGCTGACGGGGCATTCATCCCATTTGCTCATGACTTCGACATCTCCACAGTCACAACTACAGTTAGGGGTGTTGGTGATATTGGGGATGTTAAGATTATAGATCTGCAGTGTCCACTTAATAGCCTCATAGGGAGGCAAGTATGCAAAATCGGCAGAAGTTCTGGTCACACAACTGGAACTGTGATGGCTTATGCCCTTGAGTACAATGACGAGAAAGGAATAAGCTTCTTCACTGACCTCCTTGTTGTCGGTGAGAATCGCCAAACATTTGATCTAGAAGGTGATAGTGGAAGCCTTATTATCCTGACCGGCCAGGACAGCGAGAAGCCGCGTCCCATCGGGATAATATGGGGTGGCACAGCAAACCGTGGGAGGCTAAAGCTTAGGTGTGACCATGGCCCTGAAAATTGGACCAGTGGTGTTGATCTTGGCCGTCTTCTAGATCGTCTTGAACTTGATCTTATCATAACCAGTGAAGCACTCAAAGGTTCGGCAATTTCCTTTCTTTCAGTTATATGTGTTTTACTCATTTTGTATCCCTTCTCAAATATCAGAAAATCCACTGTGATGTCCAGAACTATTATGATTAAGAAATCGAAACTGTACGCTTCTGTTGTTTTGTTCCACGACAGATATCTGACAGAATTTATCCTCCATAAAAGATGCCGTGCAGCAGCAAAGGCTTGCGATGGTGGCCGCAGCTAACTCTGCTGTTGGGGAGTCATCGACAGCAGCAGTTCCCGTTCCAGAAGAAAAGGCGGAGGAGATCTTCGAGCCTTTGGGGATCAAAATTGAACAGCTCCCTCGGCATGACGTGTCAGCCTCTGGGACTGAAGGGGAGGTAGCTGTGATCAATGTGGAAGAGCGCCAGTTCATCTCAAACTTTGTCGGCATGTCCCCTTTGCGCGACGACCAGGATGCTCCAAGAGAAATTGCAAACCTGAACAACCCGTCAGAGGAAGAGCTCGCCATGTCGCTGCACCTAGGCGACCGGGAGCCCAAGCGGCTTCGCACAGACACAGAAGCTGACCTCGACCTGGAGAAGTGAAAGCGCCCATTTGAGGGAGTCATAAGTAGTACGAAGGTCACCTGCGGTTCAGCAAACTGAACCTGCAGGCTGCAGCAGTAGCTTAAACCAGCAGCTTCCTGGCACAAGCATTATCTTGTACTATGGTGCAACTTGATTCAGCACTTGTAGGGTATTAGGCGGTATCCCCTGCAGTTTTGCTGTGCTCATGAGACTTGATATGCACAATGCTGAATACCCCCAGTCATCATAAAACAATGCAGGGATTGATGAAATGGTCTTGATCGCTTTTTTCTTTCCTACCCATTATCGGTGGAATTGTTTCAAGGTCACTAGATCAGCTTGTGTAAACATTATGTGTCGGGTACGAAGGTAAGGGGTACCCTAAACCTTTCGTTAAATTAAAGCTAAACATAACAACTATTTTTAAGACAGGGACCAACCCACTACTCAAGTCAGTAAGGCAAGACCCATCACTCGAGGGCCCCCCTACACCAACTATGGCGACAAGTCACAGGCCGCCCCACCTCGACGCCGAGTGACGGACGAGGGGTCGAACGAACGACCCCCCGGCCTCTACCGCGATCCTCCCGACTCCGTCTCTGCTCCGACCCTGCCTCGACGAGCGACGGACCAAGGGGTCGAACGAACGACCCCCGGACGGGAGGCTCGACCAGCCCAACTGCTCCCGGCATGGGTTAAAGTGAAACCACCTAACGACATGGGCGCCCGCGTCCGCTGTCAAATCCGCCAACTCTCCGTCAAGTCCCTGATTCCTGTCAACTGTGCCGCCACTATCGCCACTACACGAGTATGGACTCCAGCAACACCCCTCGGAAAGTGAACAGTGCAGCCATCGACGACGACTTCGGGGATACGACAGAGCCGCGCCGGGCTCGACCCCTCCCTCGACCGAGGGGCTCGACCCCTTCCTCCGACAACTCCAGTATGGGGCCCGTCCCATCCGCCCCGTCTCGCTTCAGCCGTGGGATTCGCGCTCGTCTGCGGAAGCTGTACCGCGACGTGCCGCAGCGACTTCCACTGCCACCACGACTGGGAGCGCCAAAAGGATGGGAAGGCCATGCCGCCACAGTGCTCGACGTCTCTCCGCCAACACTGTGCCACGGACACGCTGCCCATACTACGACAGTTAGGATCCTGTATCCTCGGGCCTCCCCTTGGTCTATAAAAGGGGACGCCGAGGTAGAAAGAAGGGAACCGACGGATCGATCCGGCGACCTCCGATTTCAGACTTCAGTTCTGATTTTCACACACTTCACACACCCCGCTGCTCGATCGACCCCTCGAGTAGCCAACCCGCAGCCTAAGGCAGCACTGCTAGCCTTGGGCCGCAGCTCACTCTGAGCAAACTCGTGTAACACAGCTTGTACCCCCTGTACGAGCACGTTTGGGTGCGAGATAATACAAGTCATCCTCCCCCGCTGGACGTAGGGCCTTCTCTGCTCGAACCAGAATAAACCTTGTGTCCATCTTACATCACGTCTGAGAGAGAGAGCACGCGATATATAAATTTACTAGTTGGTGGTCTTGACCCCCGGGTCATAACACCGACATTATGTTTTCACTTTCTGAAGTATTCTTATAATGCTGTTTTTACTGGTAGAACAAACATCACCAACTCTGTCCCAAATAGCACTTTCTCCATGAGTCAAGTTATTTCAAATTTAATTTAATCTATATAAAAATTACTATCATTTAGGATAACGAATAAGTATCATTAGATTAATAATAAAATAATTTTGAATACTAAATCTATTTGAAGGCATAAATATCTTGATGAAGTTTAAAAAAGTCATGAAGAAGTTTAAAATTCTTGATGACTTACCTAGAATTACATTGTTTTGGAACAGAATTATATTTTTTTGAACAGAGGTAGTACATATCCCTGTGTCTCGGTGGGTATCCATTGGATTGGGACTACAGAACTCCTTTGACCAAAAATCAAACAAACAATTTGAGGTGCATTCTCGGTTAAACTGCCTAAAAATTTAATAAAATACATAGGTTAAAATATTTATATTTATAGGGCCAACTATATAATAAAATATTTTTCATGATAAATGTAATGATATATAATAATCATTAATATATTTTAATATAAATTTGATTGAATTTTATTTAATCTAATATAGTATTCCCTCGATCTAAATTATAATTTATTCCTATAATTTTGGAAGTCAAACTATCTTAAATTTGATTAAATTTATATAATAAGATAATAACATTTTATAGTATCGACTAAGTATAATTAGATTCTTCATTCTTCATTAATTATATTTTTGTAGTATATCTATTTGATGACATAAATCTTTGTATTTTCTTTATAACTTTCGTCAAATTTGAAATGCTTTTAACTCTCCAAAATTTTTGGATGACATATAATTTAGAATGGAATAAGTTTTTTTAAAAAAATTATATTTGTTTAGGACCGAGGAGAGAGTACTGTCAATCTTTGATCAGACGTTGAACAAAATTGTACGGAGCAACGGTCCAGATCTAAACACTAGATCCTCCGTGGAAACCTCATCATCAACTAGTAGTAGTATTTTATTTTACTTTCTCTCAGAAGCAACTTTGACTGACATGTTGGTCCAACCGTCCAACCCGCAGGGGTCGCCACGTAACCTCAGCATCGTACTAAATTAGGACTTCTCTGGAGCGCTTACACTTTACCAGTTTACCTCCGTGCAGTTGGTTTCACGGACGTCTGGGCCCCGCATGTATATTGGTACACCTGTCAGTGAGAGAGGCAGATCAAGGCTGGGGCGGGTCCTCGTGGCCTTCAGTTGCTTCGCGTACCTCCCCTCCCTCCGGGGGACGTTCGGCGTTGGAGTACGGGACGGGAAAGCGAAACCCTCACGGCGCCGGAACCCCACCGCGTCCCAATTCCGGAAGCGAATAAACGCCACTAGATTCCGGCCGCGGTCCCTACTCCAGCGCCGGCGTTCCCCCGATTGGCTGCGAACCCTGCGGCTTCGCTCTCGCGATCGGAGCTGGTTTGTCTAGAGGGGCTCTGTTGGTGTTCATCCTGTAGGAGAGGGCGGGGTGTGTGTCAGAGTTGCCGGCGTTTTATTTTGGTCCTTTTCATCCAGTGAGCTGGAGCTTTCTCGCAAATTACTCGCCGCGGCAGCCGACTTGTACTGCACAGGCTTGCTATCTCCGGTTCAATTTGCCAAGCTTGCGCTCTGATTTCCCCCAAAACTTCGCCGGTGCCTCGCAGCTTGCTGAAATTGCTTATCTGTTCGTCTGGCGATGCAATTCGCAAGCTGATTCCATCTTCGGCTCACCTTGATTTCGCTGCAATCTGCTGAAATCGCCCATCTCTCCGGACCATTGCTGCTCGCTTCATTCGAGGGTTGCTGAGGGTGGCTCGCTGCTGTTTGGGGGCTGAATTTGGATAGCGATCGAAGTCTTGGGAAGGCGCAACCTTTTCCTGTGACCATGACGCTACTGGAGGAGTTGATCCGGGCGATAGAGCTCTGGCTTCGGATTGCAAAGGAGCAGGTGCCCTTGGTCGATCCCACCCTTGACCCAGTGTTACTTGTTCCTGGTATTGCTGGCTCCATCCTGGAAGCGGTTGATGAGGAAGGAAACAAGGAGAGAGTTTGGGTGCGCATCCTTGCTGCTGAGCATGAGTTCAGAGAGAAGCTCTGGTCCAAATTTGATGCCTCCACTGGTACAAGCAATGCTCTTGTTCATGAATTATTAATTATGGTTTATATTCAGTTGTCTATTACTCTAACACATTGACTTGCTTCTTTTTAAATTCTAATGTTATTAATATATTGACCTGCTTATTTTACAACTATTTCGAAAAAATGAACGAAATTAGAATAATGAACAAAAACAGACTGTTCGTCAACGAACGAACAAGCATAAGCTATATTTCAGCAAAACGAACAGCACCACAAACGTGTGCACTAAAGTGGCATGGTCTTCACAAGACAATTGCCATAAATAAAAAAAAGTGGCATCATCTTTGGCTTTCATAAGCAAAAGTTTGGCCAATCCTTTTCGATTCATGGTTTTGTCCCTTGTGTATTAGATTGTTTCCTATTTCCATGTCATATGATATGAAGTGTTATTCTGATGGAACAGGTAAAACTGTTTCTGTTAACGAGAAAACAAGAATTACTGTCCCTGACGACAGATATGGTTTGTATGCCATTGACACATTAGACCCAGACCTGGTAAGACATTACTTCATCTATTTGTGAGTTTTATTGTTGCTTTGCTATAAGTTAGTTGTCTAGGACTTTGAAGCCATTTGATGATGAATTTGATCCAAGCCCCAATGAAGTGCACAAACTGTAGTGGCTCTCTGATCTCATGATTTACTCTATCTTGGTTTTGTAGATCATTGGTGATGACACAGTCTACTACTATCATGACATGATAGTGGAAATGATTAAATGGGGATATCAAGAAGGAAAAACTCTCTTTGGATTTGGTTACGATTTCCGTCAAAGCAACAGGTAAACTAAGCACTTTGTTCTTGTTGTAATGATTATTAAGTCACTGTTTTCTGAGTTTATGACCACAATTGTGGGTATCTTTATTCTCTGTTGGTACACATTATGTTATGTTCTCCTTGTTGATACCACACTCTTCTTCAGGCTCTCAGAGACACTTGACAGATTTTCCAAAAAGCTGGAGTCAGTGTACACAGCTTCAGGTGGAAAAAAGATCAATCTCATTACTCATTCAATGGGGGGATTACTTGTGAAATGTTTCATCTCTCTGCACAGTGATGTTAGTACTTCTTCATGTATTTTGGATCTTTGGTTGAGATCTGCCATGTTTAATGTCCTGCGTAGCTGCGCTATCTTCAAGCTCGTAACTCCTTTTCTGAATAATGTTATTTTCCTTCTATAGGTATTTGAAAAATATGTCAAGAGTTGGATTGCAATTGCTGCACCATTCCAAGGTATCACTTGCCTGAGTACCGCTTATATTAATTGATGCTGTTCAACATAGAGCATATTTGAAATAGCTGCTGGATGTGCCTAGTGGTATTAATGACTGCAAATCTCACTTGTATTTTAAGAGTACTATAAGAACTCTACTAAGCATGTACTACTCAGTATTGTCTTGATTTTTTCACCATTGATTCCTAGAAGTCACATGATTAGGCCCCTTTTGTCATTTGAACATCATTCATTCCATACACCCTCATCTTGTGATTTTCCTTACTCAACGTGTTACCATAAACATCTCTCCGAGGCCGCTATTTTACTTGACAAAGCAACCTGCTGCAGGTGCCCCTGGGTACATAACTACTAGTCTGCTGAATGGAATGTCTTTCGTTGAAGGATGGGAATCAAGATTCTTCATTTCCAAATGGTGTATGCAGCAATTGGTATGATTTTATATCCTTGCATTCTTTTTTAAACCAATCAGGCAGGAGAGCTGCCAATTATTTATATTAAAAAGAAGAAACCCAGACTGGGTTTAACGAAACAACAAGACCTCGAAAGGTCTAGCAACAACACAACTGAGCCAACTAAAAAAACTAAAACTACAAAAACAACTAGCAACAAAGGCGGGTTGGATTCCACCCCCTGTGTATGTTCATGTGGACACCATAATTTTTGCCTTTTTAGAAAGAATCCTGATTTTTTTTCTGCTTCAGCTACTTGAGTGCCCATCAATCTACGAGTTGCTGGCAAACCGTAACTTCAAGTGGGAAGACACCCCACTGCTACAGATTTGGAGAGAGAATTTGGATAACAATGGCAAGAAAAGTGCCCTGTTAGAGTCGTATGAGCCTGAGGAAGCAATAAAGATGATTGAAAAGGCTCTTTCCAGTAATGAGGTGTGCCATTCGCATTTCAAATTATTGTGTTACTCATCTTACCCTAATGCACATTCTTTTCTGACAATTAAAAATGCAATGGCAGATCATTGCTGATGGCATGCATATTCCGGTGCCCCTTAATTTGGATATATTGAATTGGGCAAAGGAAACTTATGATCTTTTAAGCAGTACAAAGCTTCCGGAATCAGTGAAATTCTACAACATTTATGGGATTGATTATGATACTCCACATACTGTCTGGTACATTCTCACCTGAATAGTTCTGATTTTACTTCTAGTTTTCCTTTGATATTAGGTTGAATTATTGCTGTTCATAAATGGCTCAATAAACTCGAGCCATGAATGTCTCAGATTATAACATCCCAATAATGTCACAACACTTGTCTTATCACTGTGAATGATAAACATGTGCTTTCATTTGTATTCGGGAATTGAAAATGCGGTAAAACAGTAACTCGCAGATAGGGATTTATGTCGTCAAGGACTACACACTAAAGCATGAATATGATAAACACCATCAGTGTAGGATGGCTGCTTAGACAGGATGTTCACATATTAGATGAGCAATTTTTCCTTGAGTTACTAATATATGCTTGTCTTTGGCAGCTATGGCAGTGAACAGCATCCGGTTTCAAATCTTAGTCACCTCTTATATGCTCAGGTTAGTTCTCTTGGTTATTGTTGTGTTTTGTGATTTCATTTTTTGCGCTTCCTGGTGTGCTGAACAATGAATCACCAGTTTATTATGTCTGATGATCTGAACCATAATTTTTCTCCCCATCTTTTCAGGGAAAATATGTCTATGTTGATGGTGATGGGTCTGTGCCCACAGAATCAGCAAAGGTCTGATATTATTGGTGTTTTGCTTTATCATTTGGGGATAAGCAAAGCTCTGTTGTGAAAAATCAGGTAAATGTTTTATTTTTCCTTTTTATTACAGGCGGATGGATTTGATGCAGTAGCAAGAGTCGGGTTGCTGCTGACCACCGGGGAATCGTCTGCAGCCGCCATGTGTTCCGGATCGTCCAGCACTGGCTGCATGCCGGAGAACCTGACCCGTTCTATGACCCGCTGAACGACTATGTTATACTCCCGACACTCTATGATATCGAGAAGCATTGTGAGAAACATGGGGATGTCACCTCAGTTAAGGAGGACTGGGAGATCATCTCCCAGAGCGACGGCAAGACCATGCGACTAGGTGAGCTTCCTCCTATGGTCAGCACACTGACCACGAGTCGGGAAGGTAAGGAGGGCGCACTGGAGGAGGCGCAAGCCACCGTGGTCGTTCACCCGGAGAAGAAAGGGCGGCAGCATGTGGAGGTTAGGGCTGTGGGCGTCAACCATGGTGGCTAAGCCGTAGGAACCACGTTGGTTGTCTATCTATAGCAGCTTAAACCTCTGGGCACGCACTGTAAAATTGGGTGTAGATATGGCTGTGACCTATCTAGGGAATCTGTGTTTAGAACTGTATAAATGTTAACGCTGCTTGTAAAAATGTTCAGAGCAGAAAAACACAGGCCCTATTTTTTTAAAAAATAAAAAATGGTAAAGGATTTAATTACTTAGGCACATTACATATGTGGGGCAGAGCTGTCCCCATTGGAGAGTTTCGAGTGCTCAGCACATTACAATTCGGAATAGGCAGTCCTTCACGGAGAAAAGACAAAGGGCTTGAGATTCGGAATTTGGAGAGCTTGTTTTGCCTGCTTAGCAGGGCGTTGCCTACTTTGTGTGGTGTGTTAGGTGACTTGCAAATTCAGTCAAACAGTGGACGTAGTGTTCAATGGCCTGGGTGCTGGTTATTAATACAAAGGGGGAAAGAGAAAAGTCGTGTTTGACTACAACTCCTCTCAAAGAATATTAATTTGCTCATTATTAAATCTGTTGAAAGTTGTAGTATTGTTTTACACTTTTTAGCTGGAACAATAATATATAGCTGGCACTAAATAAAAAAGAGTTTTTTTTTCTGGGTAATCGGCTCTGCTGGATATGCCGATGCATTTTGTTTGGGCGTGCAGCATATTCGGCACCTGTCATTTCTTCAGACGTAAGGGTTAATTGTGTTGCAAAATAATATGCAGAAAATGCCAGCTTTGTCCAACAGATTTAGTCGCCTGTTATCTGTCAGGCTTACCTGGTCTTTCTTTGCTTTGGACTTGATGACTTTCTTTGCCTTGGAATTGATGACAGTCTGGTACGATTACACTTGTTGTACCTATACTTGGCCATAAGACACGAGGCACGACGGCTCGGCCCATGGCACGGTATTTTGGTCCGGTCCGAGCACGGCACGGCCCGGTGGGCGGGTCGTACTTAGGCCGTCACCTAGGCACGTGGCACGGCACGAGCATGGCCCGATCTAAGAGGCGGCACAAGAGCGGTCCGGTTATTGTGATTTAACGGCTAATTTAGTTAAAATGACTTGTTAAAATGAGTTGTGACAACTAATAATTGATTTGTGACATGTTAAAAATGATAAATACTTGTGAAAAACTGAAAATGATGAACACTTGTGAGAATTTTGATGAACACTTGTAAGCAAAACGGCCCGTGGGCCGTGTCTTGGGCCGGCAGCCAGGCACGAAGCACGACTAGACACGGCACGATCAGGCACGAAACACGACCAGACACGACACGGGCCAGCACGGCACGACACGATGGCCTTGTACCCAACTGGACGGTGAGAATCAACACCCATCCACCAACCACACACACAACCAGGCTATGCAGAGAGCAAAGGAAAATGCAACCGATTAGTACGGTCATTTCGCTGAAATTTGACTTATGTTAAATGCTTATGCTGATTCGTTGTAAAAGAAAAACGACGTTTGTTTGCTGAAAAGTATTGTTGAAGAAATAGTGTTGATGAACAGGATCGATGAGGATTGAAGAGCACGGCGATAACAAAGCAACAAACCGAGTACAAATACAAATCTGATCAGAAATGTTTTCAGGGCTCAAGCACACACGCACACGAACACCTACTAGCTAGAAAATCTCTGCTGGCTTAACTAGTGATGAAGTCCATGCATGATCATAGATTCATAGCACGGGAAAACATATACAGGATGGAATTGGAAATGGAAACAAAGATGTATATAATCATGATTCAGAAAGAAAATAAAAAAACGCTCCATGCATTGGCCTGACTGCAGGATGGATGGATGGATCTGGACGCGGCGCCATCTCCTCGTCCGTCGTCCCTGACGACAACTCAGAACTCAGAAGCACATGTCGAGCATGCAGCAGCAGCAGAGCGCGGCCAAGCTGCAGATCGGAGGCACAAACAGAGGAGGAGGAGGACAGATCAGAATCAGAATCAGAGACGTTATCAGTCAAGTAAGCAGGAGCAGGCTACAGATTCAGAAGCGAGGAATGAAACGCTCAAGTAGGTAGATAGACCCTTACCATCCTTTCAAGAAGCCGTCGTTGCCGCCGCCCTTGGAGTCCTGCTGCGGCGGCGGCGGGGGAGGAGGGTACCCGCCGGCTGCCATGGGTGGCGGCGCGCCGTAGGCAGGTGGCGGGTAGCCCTCGCCCGGCGAGGTACGCCTGCTGGCCCGGCGGAGGGTAGGCCGTGCCTGGTGGCGGGTAGGCTGCAGGGGCGAAGCAAAACCGATCAGAGACAGAGCTGCAATAATAAAAGATTTAACAAACCTAGCGTCTCACAAGCAGGTACCTGCGGTGCCGGGAGGAGGGGCCTGGTAGCTCATGGCCGGCTGGTCGGTCGTCGGAGCTGTCCCTGGGAGATGGATGGGTGCAGCGGTGGGGTGTCTGGGAACGAAGCAGAGCAGGAGGCGATGATCGACAAGGAGGCGAGGAGGCAAGAATGGTGGATGGGGAGTCACGCTTTTATAGCCACGGCGCCGAGCTGCAAACCAAGCGCGTCCCACGGTTGCTAGTGGTGACCTGCTGGAGCCGCCGCCGCCCTAATGTTTGCTTAGACGCCTTGAGTTGGAGGAGGAGCAACGGACACAAAGGACGCGCGCGTGACTAGCACTAGCGCGTTCAGATTCAGAGACGCGCCTTATTTTGAAATCCGTAAAAAAAAAATATACTGAAAAAAATATTCTATGCTAGTAGTATGATATCTATATCTGTATTTCTCTCTCTCTCTATATATCTTTATATCTATAATACTTACATCCTCCTTAATATTATATAATATTAAAATAAAATAAAAAATATATTTTCGTTTGGCAGTCCATTCACACCGTACATTTTTTGAATGAAGAGACACAAACTCTGCCGCCCAATGAAGAAAAATAGAGGTTCATTATACAACGACATTGATCGATCCCACCGTACATCGATTATTCTTCCTCCGCTTTTAAATCTGAATTCAATTCGACACGAGATCCTGTTTAATTTGTACTCCAAATTAAAGCTAGCACAATAGTAGTCTAATTTCAAATATGAGACTACTGTACACATTTCTAAAGCGTGCGCCTAGCCATGGCATGCAGTGAGTCCAATTGTAAGATATATTAGCACAAATAGATGATCGATCGGGATTTAACGTCGCTATTCTTTTAGTGATAGATGATGTGTCCGTCAATAACAAGACGACTGTGATGACTTCGTCAATCTGTAATGGTCTCTAAAAACAGACGGTCTTTAGAGAAAAGATAGATGATCGATCGATCGACGCGATCGTTGCATATATAAATCTCTATATAAGTAGTAAGTATTTGCTAGCCTCTTGATAAAGAAAAAAAAAGGTACGCATTCATAGAGAGGCGGCGCGGTCGGATATGCCTGCTTGCCTGCTTGATCTATGTATCAGCACAGTGGACCGTCCTCTTCGGTCTCCCTGCTAGCTTGACCCTGGAGTTCGTCTTCCACGGTCCACGCACGACACAAAAGCTAGCTAAGCTGGCGGCCGCGGGCGCATTGGTTTGCTCATCACAACGTAGCAAGGGAAGCCGTAGCGGCTAGCTCGATCTAGTCGGTTTCAGATTGCCTAGTGTCCACCAATAATGCAAGCACACCAGCATCATATATATCCTTTTTTCAAAGATGGATCTCTCCACAATTTCATCGATAACAATATAGTATAGTGGCGCACCAAGGAAGAGCTAGTGACCCGGCCGTCGCTCCGCCTATTGCGACGCGACCAGCACTCGTCCCGCCGTTTCTGTCGTCGTTGCGTTTTGCGACCGATCGAGTTCGTCGGATGTCCATGTCTCGCCGGGGTTAAAACAAAACAAAAATAAATTACTGCTTCGTCGATTAATCCGAGTGACGATCGTCTTCTGCAGTTCCCAGTGGATTTAACGCTACTAGTACACATCCTTATCCTTAACCACTAAGCATCCATCCATCAATCCGTGCGTGAACGCGGCTTCGCGTTACTGACTGTGACTGAGCGCAGGCATACAATGCAACGCGCCTGTTTGTCTTTTCCATCTGCGCGCTCCTGCATGCTACGGTTACTTACTCCTAGGGTTCATCAGTTACTACCCTTTCAAACTGCTCCGCAATTTCCTCTCACGCTACCACGCAAGCCTCCGAAGTCCAATCGAACCAGGTTCTCGATGGGTTAGGTGAAGGGCTTGGGATTCCGAGCCCATTTTTTATTTGATCTATTTACTTGCTACTAAGGGCAGACCTAATGAAAAAAACTGACACGATTTCCATAGCACAAGAAATCATCTATAAAAATTATCTTCCACAATAGTGTCTGCGAGTAATAATTATTTTTTCTTTCTCTCTCCTAACTCTATCTTCTTCCTCCAATGAGAGTATGCCACGAGCCCCCTAGAAACTAGTGGTTTCTTCCCAATAACGATTTCATAGTTTCTTGGTACATTGGGTGGAGTGAAGATCTGGTTTCTTCATGAAGAAACTATTTCTATGATTTGTGGTCTCTTTCATCATTAATTATGTTGTCATGTCAATATTTTGTCTATGTAAGGACCTGATTAGCCTAGAGGGGGGATGAATAGGCCTGTTTAAAATCACTTAGCAACTTGCTGTCAGCAACAAGCCGGCACTGCTGGCCTAAGAGCAGTGCTGGTCACCAGAACAGATATCAACGCAATTCAAAAAGTAAAGACTGAATGTAAATTGTGTTTGAATAGAAACCTTCCTAGAGGTATAAGGAACCTCTAGCACCACTTGAAAGTGATAGCAACACACCCACGAAATAGATCGGGTCCAAACCCTAGAAATCACCTTGCACACAAGATATATCAAAGTAAAGTAACAAGCACAGTGACACAAGATTTGACCCGTGGTTCAACTCGCCACAAAGGCTTGTCTACGTCCACGTTGTTGAGGTGCGCCACACTAGGATCAAGCTCACCACAAAGGCTAGCTCTTTCCTCGGTCTCAAGTCAAGAGAATAAACTCTTGAGATGAGGGGCAATGTATTAGCAAATTGGTGGTGTTACAAACCTCTCTTTGCTCCCACACAAGTTGGCAAGCTCAAGGGCGGCGCCTAGCCGGCTAGGAGCAAAGCTCTAAGAGTAACAAACTCAAACCGCGGCCACCACATGAACCAAATTCTTGAAGGAGTTGAAGATCCGAGGGAGAAACTTCTTCTCAAGCTTGGAGGCTCAATCTCTCAAAGGTTGATTGGAAATCAATGGGGAAGATTGGTTGAGCACCAAGGGGGAATGAAGAGCAAGAAGAGAGCTCCTCTTTCTGTTTTCTACGAAGTGTGAGAGTGAGAATGACAGAACTAGCCGTTGGGGGGAGTGAGGAGGTGTTTAAATACCCCTCACTAGCAACAGGCTGAACAAGTGCCGGCAGTGCCGGCCTGGAGGCCAACACTGCCGGCCTGGGCAGAACAGCAAGGTATAGATCTTCAAATAGTTGTATGATTTGTCCACTATGTATGTGGAGGTGTGATATATTTGGATAGATATTGCATTTGGTTCACTTGTTGGCATGCGTGTTGAATCCTCTTAATAGAACGACATACCTAACTCAATTTCAAATTATAAAAGAATTTAAACTCCTTTGAGCTTGTTGCCATGCAGTTTTGTAATTGGAGGGGTCCGCCAACCTGTTCATCAACCTCCTTAAGTATTAGTTCTCTAATTGCGTTGTCATGTCACCAAAACACACTTAAGGCTTGATTGCACTTTCAATCTCCCCCTTTTTGGTGATTGATGACAACACAATTAGAGCTTACAAAAGTGAAGTATAATCTGAGACAATACAAGTCATGGGTGTAGGATCTCCCCCTAAATGTGTGAATGAGAATTTGAATTTCCAAATTTGGCATGAAAAGCCAAAATTCACACATTAGAGTGAAATGGGGCTCTCCCTACATCCATGGCTGTTGTGAGGTGCTGAAACGTGTCACAAGAATATACGTGATGCATAAGAACCTGTCTCAACACAAATCAGAGTGTTTGCTATCAGAGCAGCCTGGCACTGCCGGCCTTGCTGCTGGCAGCAAGCCTGCGGAAGCACAAGCAGAACCACACAACGCACTATAAATAAAACTGAAAGTAAACTAAGACAAGCATGATATATATATGAGAGAGTATATGTCCACAAATAACACAAACGAGTACTTAAGTGACAATATTACAATAAAATAGATTTGAATGTTGCTCTCTCATCTCACAAACTAAGAACTGAAAAACTAAGATAACTAGCAGCAGCTGCTCCTCCATGACCGTCGAAGATGTTGTACCCCCTTCACTTAGTAATTCTCCCCCTTTGGCAACAAGTCACCAAAAAGAGAGAAGAACAAAGCAAAGAGAGATACAAACTAGTCGCTAACCTCCTCCATGTGGTCCTCATCATCATCATCTTCATCATCATCATCTGGAGGTAAAGAGAAGTGAATACCAGGAGCTGAAGCACGCTTGCTCAACCTCCTAGTCTGGGGCTGCTGAGTCTCCTCCTCCTCATCATCATCCTCATCATCTGAATCACCACCATCATATGTGGACTCCTCACTGAGCTCTGGTGGAGGTGTAGGTGGAGGAATCTGCCTGAGGCCCTGCTCCTGTCTGAGCTGTCTGATCTCTAGTCTGGTCTGGTAAGCATGGTTGTTGGCATAACAGATGTCACTGAAGATCTTCTTCAAAATCCTTCCAAGATTACCCTTCTTCCTGCCTCTGGTAGCTGCTCTGGAGGACTCAGGAAGGTCAGGAGCTGCTGCCCTGGTCCTGGTACTGCCCCTGGGAGGTGTCTAAATCTCCTCCTAAAATGTGAAAGAGACAAACTTCTCTGCTCTGAAGGGCTCATGTGATGTGTCCTTGTAGAAGATTTTCCCTGTCACCATCTGAATTATGAACATCAGGTAGGGAGCATAAGGAAGCCCCTTCCTGGCATCATCAGCAGCAAGGAAAATCTCACCCCAAAGAAAGCGAGACACTAAAAAGGGTGGAGCTCCACCTCTCATCCTCCTAAGTACATTCTTCGAAAAAGCATAGAGGTTTAAGGCGGATCCCACCTTGGGATAGAGAGTGGTCCTGAAGAGGTTGTTCAGAATGTAATATTTGCTCCTTAGCCCCTTCACAAGAACATCTGCATACTGAGGCTCAATGTACAGCTGAGAAATCTCCTCATTTGACAGACTTCTCTCATCATGAATGTTAGAGCTGGCTCTGTCATCTTCTCTAAATCCAAGGAGACGGGCAAAAGTCACATAGTCCAATCTGTAGTGCATGCCCTCTGTCATCCAGTGCATTACCATATTCTCCCTGTCCAGATAGTAGGTGGAGTAGAACTGATAGATGATCTCTGAGTTCCACCCATTCTGGAATCCCATCCAGTGATACATGCCAAGTTCCCTGCACTGATCAATGACCCTATCAAATATAGGATCTCTCTTGTTCTCCAAGTGCTCCCAATTAACATACTTCATCTTGATGATTTTGGGCCTAGCAGTATGAAACAGGACTATGGAGTAGTAGTCAGAGTGGAACACATTTTAGAATCTATAGTCAACATCCATGTCTTTTGGCACATCATAGGGATAGATGGTCCTCTGCTTCTCTACAGTCCTCCACTGATTCTGATAACCCACCCTTTGCCTGGGCCGGGTGTCCTGAGGCTCTCTAGGAACAATCTCCTCATCAATCTCAGCGAGGTGGTAAGCATTGAACAACCCAAGATCTGGAGGTGTCCAGAGACACACATCATCACTGATTGTTCTTCCTGCCATCTGCAGCTCACTCTCCCTCCTTATCCTTTCCCTAGGATTCAATCCATCATCAGCACCATCTCTGCCTCCTCTTCGAACACGGGCCTTTGTCCTTGGCCCCTTTCCTCTAGCACCAGCACTCGATCCACCGGCGTCCATCTATGAATTTAAAAGAGAGAAGGTTAAGTTGCTACACTTAGAATTGTAGCTGGAACTCTAATGGAAAGATTAAGTCAAAATCTAGAGTCAATGGTTGATTAGAGGAGCATATGCATTGGTGTTGCTGCCCAGAGGCCGGCACTGCTGGCCTGGTGCAGGCAGCCCCAATACAAGCCTTTCTAATCCGCCATGGAATCTAGGTTTTGACCAAATCTAACTACTAGAGATACATCACCATACATAATGCAACTATTAACAACCTAAATCCCATCTCAGAAACCATACATTGCATAGATCGATCCAAGTTAGGGTTTCAAGTTATTACCTTTGAAATAGAGGAAAGGAGATGAAGAAGGTCGGACTTGAATGGATCTTGACGCAGGAAGGAAGATCCTCCTCACCTCCTTTAATGGCAGCACCTCCAAAGGGGCAGCACTATCGGGAAAGAAGAGAGGGACCTCCAGGCTCCCTAGGTCTTCTTAGGGTTGAGAGAAGAGAGGAGAGGTGTTTCTGTTGAAGGGATATGAGTTGGGATGGAGTCCCCTCGGGCTAGGGTTGGAAAGATAAAGCAAAACCCGAGGGCTAGGACTTGGGCCCGACAGGCTCGGTTCCTTTAAGTCCCGGCACTGTCGGCCTATAACCCGGCACTGCCAGACCCCCCTCCCTCGGCACTGCTGGCCTGGCCAGGCAGTGATGCACTATGCCACCTTCATACTATATATTTATGCACTTGTGGACACATACCCCTTGCCATGTGCTGGTCAGTAAGCAAATCAACAACCATACTATGACTTACACATTCAAGTTTCTTTCAAAATGGGTTTTGAAACACATAATTGAGGTTTTCAAAGTTTTGCCTAAGTCGCTAGGTGGACAAACAAATGTGTGCTATAGATCAAACTACGTTACGAGAGTCAAGTATATTTAGCTCACTACGCAAAGCACAAAACCTTGTCTCATCGAGAGGCTTGGTGAAGATATCGGCTAGTTGCTTTTCGGTGCTCACATGGCGAATTGCGATATCTCCTTTTAATTCATGGTCTCTCAAGAAATGATGACGGATGTCTATGTGTTTGGTTCTAGAGTGACTAACCGGGTTGTTTGCAAGTTTGATGGCACTCTCGTTGTCACACAAGAGAAGCACCTTGGTGAATTGACATCCTAAATCTTTTAAGGTTTGCCTCATCCAAAGTAGTTGAGCACAACATGCGTCGGCTGCAACATACTCGGCCTCGGCGGTGGAAAGGGCTACACAATTTTTCTTCTTAGAACTCCAAGACACTAGGGACCGTCCAAGGAATTGACACGTCCCCAAAGTGCTTTTTCGGTCTACCTTGCAACCGGCGTAATCGGAATCCGAATACCCAAGTAGATCGAACTTAGAGCCCTTAGGATACCATAAGCCAAGGTTAGAAGTGAAAACTAGATATCTCAAGATTCTCTTAACGGCCACTAAGTGGCACTCTTTCAGGTTAGCTTGAAATCTAACACACATGCACACACTAAGCATTATGTCCGGCCTAGATGCACATAAGTAAAGGAGAGAGCCGGTCATGGAACGATATACCTTTATGTCCACGGATTTCCCTCCTTCATCAAGATCAAGATGTCCATTAGTTGGCATGAGAGTCTTGATTGGCTTTGCATTCACCATGTCAAACTTTCTCAATATATCATGGGTGTACTTGGTTTGGTATAGAAAAGTCCCTTCCTTGAGTTGCTTGATTTGAAAACCGAGGACGAACTTTAGCTCACTCATCATAGACATCTCAAATCTCTTAGTCATGATCCTACTAAACTCATCACAAAAGGATTGGTTAGTACTACCAAATATTATGTCATCGACATATATTTGGCATACAAAGATATCATTATTGACTTTATGAGTGAAGAGAGTAGGATCCGCTTTGCCTATTTCAAAGTCTTGTTTGAGTAGAAATTCCTTAAGACATTCATACCATGCTCTTGGTGCTTTCTTAAGCCCATAGAACGCCTTATGGAGCTTGAAGACATGATGAGGGAACTTGGGATCTTCAAAACCCGGTGGCTGCTCAACATACACCAATTCTTAGATAGAGCCGTTGAGAAATGCACTCTTCACATCCATTTGTTGAAGCTTTAAGTCATGATGGGCAGCATAGGCTAGAAGCATTCGAATTGCTTCAAGTCTAACCACCGGTGCATATGTTTCTTCAAAGTCCAAGCCCTCCACTTGAGTAAAGCCTTGAGCCACCAATCTTGCCTTGTTCCTAGTCACCACGCCTTGTTCATCTTGCTTGTTGCGGAAGACCCACTTGGTTCCAATCACATTAGTGTTGGGTCTTTCCACCAAGGACCAAACTTGATTTCGCTCAAAGTTGTTGAGCTCTTATTGCATAGCCATAACCCAATCCGAATCATCTAGAGCTTGCTCAACCTTGAGAGGTTTCAAAGAGGAGACAAAAGAGTAAAACTAACAAAAATTTGCCAAATGTCAACGAGTAGTTACCCCTTTCGGAGACTCCCAAGTATATTGTCGACGGGATGATCCTTTTGAATTGTTTGCCTCAATCTTGGGTATTCTGTGGCTTCTTGTTGTTCAGCTTGGTCATCATAATCATGCTCTTCAAAGATAGGTTGTAGGTTCTTTGTAGTAGCAGGTGAGGGGCTGACTGCTTCCTTTCTGCTGGGGCCGGCAGTGCCGGCCTCAGGGGCAGAGCCCTGACCAGGGAGTACTGCTGGCCCATCTTCTTCCAATCTTGGGGCAGTAGTATCACCATCTTGAGGTTCCACTTTTGTGGCCTGTACTTCTTGTGGCCTGATGTCACCAATGGCCATGTTCTTGATTGCTTCACATGGTGGTTCCTCATTACCTACAATCACTTGATCAATTTGCTCTATTTGAGAGCTGTTAGATTCATCAAATGTTACGTCTATCGCGATTTCAATTTTCCCTAAGGTCTTGTTGAATACATGATAGGCATGCTCATTTGATCCATAACCAAAAAGAAAACCTTCATCAACTTTAGGTGCAAACTTAGAGGTTTTGGGTTTCTTGTTAAGTATGAAACACTTGCACCCAAAAACTCTGAAGTATGACACCTTTGGTTTGTTATCGGTTAGAAGCTCATATGAAGTCTTCTTCAAGATCTTGTGTAAGTAGAGCCGGTTGATGGCATGGCAAGCGGTGTTGATGGCTTTGGCCCAAAAGATATCCAAAGTCTTGTACTCATATAGCATTGTCCTTGCCATGTCAATGAGTGTCTGGTTCTTCCTCTCTACTACACCATTTTGTTGAGGGGTATATGGAACTGAAAACTCATGCTTGATGCCCTCATCATCAAGGAACTCTTCCACTTGAGTGTTCTTGAATTCGGTTCCATTGTCACTTCGAACTTTCTTGATCTGGAAACCAAATTCTCTTTGTGCTCTTCTAATGAAGGTTTTCACCTTATCTTGCACTTGTGCCTTATCATACATGAAAAACACCCAAGTGAAACGAGTAAAGTCATCAACAATAACTAAACCATGTTTGTTACCGCCAATGCTTATGTAGGCCACCGGTCCAAAGAGATCCATGTGAATTAGCTCCAATGGTTTCTTGGTGGAGACAATGCTCTTGGATGGGTGAGGTGCACCTACTTACTTTCCGGCTTGGCAAGCGCTACAAATTCTATCCTTCTTAAAATGAACATTGGTTAGTCCAAGAATGTGTTCATCTTTTAAGAGTTTGGCCAAGTTCCTCATCCCAACATGGGCTAGTCGGCGATGCCATAGACAACCCATGCTAGATTTTGCCACTAAACAAGTCTCAAGCTTAGCTTTACTTTTGTTGAAATCAACTAGGTAGAGCTTGCCCTTCAAACGGCCCGTAAAGACAATAGAGGAATCCTCCCTCTTAAAGACTTCCACACCCTTATCCGTAAAGAGACAATTGAAGCCCATCTCACACAATTGAGAAACGGACAACAAGTTGTAACTCAACGAATTCACATGTAATACATTTGAGATGGAATGATCAAGAGTAATAGCAACTTTACCAAGTCCAATCACTTTCCCTTTGGAGTTGTCACCAAAGATGATATTCTCACTTGCATTTGAAGTTGGGGAATATGATGAGAACATACTCCTTTCTCCGGTCATATGATTTGTACATCCACTATCAAGCACCCAACTTGATCCACCGGAGGAGTATGCCTACAAAACAAATTAGTTTCTACATTTAGGTCCCCAATCAATCTTGGAGTCGTGCATGTTAGTCACAACAATTTTTGGGACTCAAATGTTCATGCTTCTCTTATCATGTTTCTCATCACCCACAAATTCAGTAATGAATTTACCACGGTCATTGCACTTCAACACATAGCATGAGGACAAACTTACTTGAGGTGACCTTGTCTTGGGTTGATAGGCAAACTTGTTTTTGGCCACCCAAATTGAGTCCTTGGGTTTATGAGAAACCTGCTTTTGCTAGGGCATCCTCTTGGCATGGACTTTGGCTTTAGCTTGATCAGGTGAAGCACTGGTAGCCTTCCCTTTATTGGGACGCGGCACTGCCGGCCTTAGGTCCGGTACTGCCAGCCTATGGTCCAGCAGAGCTGTTGTCTGTGCAGGCTTATCTGCACCAATGCTTCCCTTCTTCTCAAACTTGACACACTCAATGCCTTTGACCATTTTTCTACCATTGGTTTTACCTCTTTGAGTGTGACCAAGCCCATTTTTAATTGATGGATGCCTTCCATCTTTGTATTGGATTTTCTTGGGCTCAACCTTGTCTTTATCATTCTTCTTTGAAACTAAGATGAAATTGTTGAGCCTTGCTATTTCTTTCTTCATGGCCTCCATGTTGGTAAGGTTAGTGGAATAATCATTCAAATCAATATTATAGCATTTTCCACAACCTTGACTAGTGGATGGAGAAGAGGCATCATTTACCTTAGTGAGATGTGAGTTGCTCTCCCAAAGAAGGTTGTATTGTCCCTCAAGCTCTTGATGCTTTTCACTTAAGCCACAATGCTTTTGCTTGAGTTCACTATACTCCTTCTTAGTGAGAGCATGAGCTTGTTTTTCCTTGGCCAAAGCCTTGGTCAAAGAGCTCACCTCACTCCTTTCTAATGCAAGGGCTTCCTCACTAGCAATGTAGAGATCCTCTTGTTTAATAAGAGTCTTTTCTATAGATGCTAGCTCTTCCTTGGTTGCTTCTAATTCATCCATTAGATTAGCAATAAAGATTTTGGTCTTGACATCCATATTTTTAGTTATTTCATTGATTTCTTCATCACTAGATTCATCATCACTAGAGCAATCACTAGAATCACTACTAGAGATGTCTTTGGGGGGGGGAGGAGTTATGGGTTTCGGTTTTGATTTTACCTTCTCACCCTTTGCCATGAGACAAATGTGAGGGGAGCCTTCATCATCATCGGACATGTTGTTGAAGAGCCTTGATGAAGTAGATGGCTTGTGAATGGCAATTGTTGCCATCTCCTCATCCTCACTTGTGGTCTCCTCCGATGAGTCTCACTCATGCCCAATGTGTGCTTCACCCATAAATCTCTTGCTCTTCTTGTGGTCACCCTTGTCTTCCCTCTTGCCTTTGTCAAATTTGTTGTCTTTCTCCTTATTTGGGCAATCGGCAATGAAGTGTTCGGTGCTACCACACTTATAGCAAGTTCTTGACTTCTTGTTGGGGAACCTTCTCTTCATGAGCTTGTACCCATTCTTCTTTAGGCCCTTGTTGAATAGAGCCATGTCATCAATGCTTTCGGCTTGCTCATCTTCACTTTCACCATCACTTGACGTTGGAGCTTCGGGTTGATGCTTGATGGCCTTGGTAGCTTGAGCTTTGCTTGAAGTAGCTTGCTTGCTGTTTTTGAAACAGCTAGGGGCTGATTTCCTTGTGCTCTTGTTTGCCTTGAGAGCCACATCCTTGATCTTCATGCCCTCCAACCTTTCTTGCATCTCTCCAAGCTTCTTCCTTTCTTGTGCTTCTTCTCTTTGTAGATCAAAAGTGATGATCCTTCCAAGCACATCACTTTGTGTGAAGTACTCGAACTTCTTCTTGTCTCTAATCAATGTCACCACGGTTTCATTTCTTGGAGAGTAGGCTTCAAGCATGATTTTGACAACCTTGTGGTCATTGACTTCTTCTCCACCAAGGCCTCTAATCTTGCCAACAATGGTCATCAATCTATCAAACATTTCTTATGGCCCTTCACCTTCATTGATCACGAACCGGTTGAGCTTGGCCATCAATAGGCCGATCTTGGATTGTCTCACTTTGCTCACACCTTCATGTGCAAGGTGCAAGGTATCCCATATTTCCTTGGCAACTTCCAAGCCCATCACCTTGTTGTACTCATCACCATCCAATGCACTTAGCAACACACTAGTTGCTTGTGCATTGAGTTGTATACAACGGAACTCCCTTTGTGGTGGGGCTTGTGGGATCAACCGGAGGATCACATCCTTTGTGAACAATCTCCCAAGAACCGGGGTGAAGACCTACAAGATAAGCTTTCATCAAGTGTTTCCACTTAGCAAAGTTGGTCCCATCGAAATGAGGCAACTTGCCGGCGGGAACATGAAATAGAGGTTTATGCTCATGTTTAGAAATTGATGAATAATCAAAGGATATGACGGAGCATTTCTTGTTGCCGCCATCCTTCTTCTTCTTCTCATCCTTCTTCACAATCTTGGAGGCATGGTATGATTCATCATCATCTCCATCAGAGCTACTTGATTCAACCTCCACTTGATAGGCTTGTGCTTTGCTCTTCATTAGCTCCTCCTCCTTTGCCTTGAGCTCCTTCTTGAGTGCTCTTACTTCTCTTCTATGGAGCTTCTCGGCAAGCTTCAAGCTTTTGGCTTCATTGATAGCTTTTTCTTCTTTTTGCAATTTCTTGCCTTCTCTTCTCAATCTTCTAGCTTCTTTTCTTCTTGCAATCTCTCCAGCGGATATACCAGCAGTGGTCTGGTACTTGTTCGTGTCAGCGCTCTCATCGCTGCTTGAGGTCTCATGCAAGTCCACCTTCTTGGGATCAACCATCACAACATTTCCCTCTTCGGCCATTACCTCATACGGTTAAGTGCTTCTTGAGATAACCTTGCTCTGATACCACTTGTAAGGACCTGATTAGCCTAGAGGGGGGGGGGTGAATAGGCCTATTTAAAATCACTTAGCAACTTGCTATCAGCAACAGGCCGGCACTGCCGGGGTGGCCGACACTGCTGGTCTAAGAGGAACAGTGCTGGTCACCAGAATAGATATCAACGCAATTCAAAAAGTAAAGACTGAATGTAGATTGTGTTTGAATAGAAACCTTCCTAGAGGTATAAGGAACCTCTAGCACCACTTGAAAGTGGTAGAAACACACCCACGAAGTAGATCGGGTCCAAACCCTAGAAATCACCTTGCATACAAGATATATCAAAGTAAAGTAACAAGCACACGGTGACACAAGATTTGACCCGTGATTCAACTCGCCACAAAGGCTTGTCTACGTCCACGTTGTTGAGGTGCGCCACACTAGGCTCAAGCTCACCACAAAGGCTAGCTCTTTCCTCAGTCTCAAGTCAAGAGAATGAACTTTTGAGATGAGGGGCAATGTATTAGCAAATTGGTAGTGTTACAAACCTCCCTTGGCTCCCACACAAGTTGGAAAGCTCAAGGGCGATGTCTAGCCGGCTAGGAGCAAAGCTCCAAGAGTAACAAACTCAAACCACCGGCCACCACATGAACCAAATGCTTGAAGGATTTGAAGATCTGAGGGAGAAACTTCTTCTCAAGCTTGGAGGCTCAATCTCTCAAAGGTTGATTTGAAATCAATGGGGAAGAGTGGTTGAGCACCAAGGTGGAATGGAGAGCAAGAAGAGAGCTCCTCTTTCTGTTTTCTGCAAAGTGTGAGAGTGAGAATGGAAGAACTAGCCGTTGGGGGGAGTGAGGAGGTGTTTAAATACCCCTCACTGCCAACAGGCTGAACAAGTGGCGGCACTGCCGGCCTGGGTAGAACAGCAAGGTATAGATCTTCAAGTAGCTGGCGGATTTGCCCACTATGTATGTGGAGGTGTGATGTATTTGGATAGATATTGCATTTGGTTCACTTGTTGGCATGCGTGTTGAATCCCTCTTAATAGAACGACATACCTAACTCAATTTCAAAGTATAAAAGAATTTAAACTCCTTTGAACTTGTTGTCATGCACTTTTGTAATTGGAGGGGTCCGCCAACCTGTTCATCAACCTCCTTAAGTTTAACCTGCTTGTCATACTTGTAAAGTCTCATTAGTTCTCTAATTGCGTTTTCATGTCACCAAAACCCACTTAAGGCTTGATTGCACTTTCAGCCTATATGACAACTCATTTAATGAGGATAGAAACTATCATCAATACACCATTGGGACTGCCCTAATATGTTTATAATAATTATAAATATTATATGGTCTTTCGGACTAGACCAACACCAATAATTCTTGGTGTTCAAAGTTCAAAAAAAACATTCTCGGTGTTCATTACTAAACCTGATCTTGGATCGCCAAAGCTCATAGGATTAGGATCGAGTTTGGATCATAATTTTCAACGCAAACTCAAACAGGTGACAGGTCACGCTCCACATAGAGCACGCGACACGGGCCGGCCCACACGTCCATTACGGTGGCCCGTCAGAGATGAAGACGAGGACACCGACGGCTAGATAGGGTTCTGGGATCACCAACGGCTCTAGAAGGGGGTTCAGGGGAGGCGGTCGTGACACGGCGGTGGTGGCGGATTGAAGGGCAGTGTGTGAGACGGCAAGGGACAACCGGTTGGATAGGGTTGACCGTGGGGGATTGAAGTGCTCGCGCGGAGAGCTATTGTGGTTAGCGTGGGTGGGTTCGATGATGGGCAGCGGGGGGGGGGGGTGCCGGTTGTGTAGGCAAGGACGAGACGCTACCGGTGATCTTGCCTTGTATTTAGCGTGCGCGGGGTTGTTGGGTGGCGACGGGTTGCGCCGGTAGCGAGGAAGACGTGACCGGGGAGGTGGTGGGGGATGAGGCAAAGTGGGGGAGGAGGGGCGCGACTCGAGGTAGACGAAGGCGCACAACTGGATTGTACCCCCTCTAAGGTGCAACGGGTCATGACTTAATTCCGTCTAAATTTCAATCCATTACCCGATCCAATGCCAAAAAAATGACTCAATATAAGAAAATTTGAGAAATAGTCTACCAACCTGCCAGTGCATCAATTAGAATTGGGCTAATCATTTTGATCTGCCCCGATCCAAATCTGACATGATCCATCAATCAGGTCTACTCTCGATGTCTCCTCCATGGTCAAAATTGATGACCGATGCATCCTTATCATCCAAAGCTTTATTTTACATTAATAATTTCTAAGGCATGTGGAAAAAATGGTTTTCAAAAAAAATTAGAAATTAATTCAATTTTACATGAAAAACATAGGGTTTATGAAACTTAACCATGTTCTAGGGAACAAATTAAGCTTTATTGTGGCCCAAATCAAATTACTCCAAAATAAAAAAGGATTTTATTTTCATTTTTGAGCAGGGAATCAAATACAAATGCCAACAGGAAAATATATAATGCAAGATTTCCCTCAAACAAAAAAAGAAGAATAAACGCAGATGTGTAACTACCCCTTTTGGTTTTGTTGACTTTGCAGTCCATATGATCTAGGCAGTTCAACTATGTGCCGACCTTTTGACATGATCGAGGAAAATCATTTTCAGCTTCTTAATTTCCGTGGTGTTGACACCGTTTTTCAACACGTGTAAAATAGGTTGAAGGTTGGCTGGTTAATGACCGTTCTCCATCGGCATCGGTAAAATATGAGCCAATATTGCCGATGAAAGAATGCTACAAAAGGCCAAGTGTGTTGCCGATGGAGGCTGGATGTTGATGATCTTGCCGATTGCCGATGAGCTGCTATTACCGATTGCCGATGAAGGGGCCTTGCCAATTGCCGATGAAAGATGGTTGCCAATTACCGGTAAGGCTCATTGCCGGTTGCCGACGAAGAGATGCTGCCGATTGCTGATCGGGAAAATATTACCGATGCCGATGGGCGTAACTTAGCACTTGGCGGTAGCGGAGGATTACGAGTGGTCAAAGAAGGAAGGTGCGGATTAAAGGGATCTGCCGATGGAAAGTTTCCATCGAGAAGAAGTATAAGAAAGCTGGTGTTCTGTGCCAGTATTATTATAGTAATTTGAGTCCGACTCTTGCGTGAGTCATTTATTTTCCATTAAAATGGGTGTGTTTGTTTAGGAAATAAATATTATTATCCGGCTCCTGCGCGAGTCAGTTTCCTTTAAAGTAGGAGTTTATTTTAGGAAAAATATGTGTCGTGTCATTGTACAACTCTCCATGCGGGAGTATAAATATATGCCCGAGGGCTATGGAATAAACAATCAATCCAATTCAAAACAAACCAATTCTACTTTTTATCCTACTTTTACCGCAATTTACCCTTTTATGTATTAGTCATAGCTATCAACGAGTTCTTCAAGCTTTCGACGGGCTGCATCACCTTGATCTCCGTCAAAATCCTTGCTAGTTCCGCGTGGGAGTACCTCTAGGCTTTGGCAATCCAGGCGCATCGCTGTTTGCCTCGT
Source organism: Microstegium vimineum (assembly GCA_022036555.1). Taxonomy (NCBI): domain Eukaryota; kingdom Viridiplantae; phylum Streptophyta; class Magnoliopsida; order Poales; family Poaceae; genus Microstegium; species Microstegium vimineum. The sequence goes on along the minus strand of CM039131.1, from coordinate 49,701,336 downwards.
CTAGCTCTGGTCTAGTTATCTGTGATCAATCTGAGCCTTGACGTCCGGGCGCATCGCTGTCGTCTCGTTCAGTTTGTCATAGTTATCATCCTTGTCGATTGATTAGTCAAATCGACTGGCACGCCCTCGACATTGAGCTTTGGGTAATAGCCGAGGTGTTCATGGATGACGTTTTTTGTGTCAACACCTCTTTTGGCACGCCCAGTGGGACCTGATTATACAAATCTACACATCCGGCATGGCTGATCACGCCGATGTTATGAGAGGAATGTCATTGAAGTGTCTGAGGCGATCTGAAAGATGATCAGAAGCAGGCCATGGAGCGGGCTATGGAGGAATACAGTAGCTGTATCTCAAATCTTCAGCCTCAGCAGGAGCGGCGAAGCAATTCAGAAGCAAGATCCGCCGTTGCCACGGCAGGTCAGTACGACGCCAACCCTGGTAAACTATAAGAGATGGTTAATGCCGCTGTAAGTCAAGCTTTAATTAACCACTCCAGATGTTGTCCAATACTGTCTACAATGCTGTCGCACAAACATTCAAAGAAGGACATGCACCGCGATATGCCGGTCCAGCGTACCATCAACCTGGATTGGCGTCTGCAAGCCCATCGGCGGCCCAAATGGCGTCTTCCACCCCGTGGAACCGTCTGTCGATGTGGCTACATCACCAAGACCGAACGCTGGCGACACTACCAAGTCAATGCAGATCCAGCCGCATCGGCAACTTCAGGACCAGCCCCCGCTAACTGGTGGGGATACGGTATGCCTCCAAATCTATATGCTGGCTCTAATCTGTTGCAGGGAGACGGTTTAGCCTGGAAGGACTCTACGGCATCGGCAGCACAACCACAGCCAATGGCTCATATGATGCACAACTCTGCGCCTGCTCCAACCATACAAGTGTCATCAGCGATCCCGAGTAATCCCCAAGATACCTCTGATGTCACCATCGGCAAGCTCTGTGCCGATGCAATACGTTATAACCACGGCAGTCAATCCCTGACGGCAAACTCTCAAGCTGGAGCTCCGTATCCCAAGGTAATCTGGTGATCAATTGCTCTAGAATTCAAGAGCCGGCTGCTCCGGTCAACTATCAACCATCGGCAAGTCATATGCCGATGCCTTATAATCTTGGATGGGTCAATCAACCACCAGCTCAGCAGCCTGGCGCGCCGATGTGTTATTATGGAGGCCCAGCTTACATCCAAGGCGGATCATCGGTACAACAACCGATGAATGTGACAGTTCAGCCGACTCCGCCAAGTATGCCAAATCATCCATCGGTAAGTCAACCGATGCATAGCGTGCAGATGACTGATGCTGCGCCTGCGACAACTGCATATCTTCAAGGGGCGCATCAGCCGACTCCGCCAAGCATGCCAATCTACCCATCGGTAAGTCAGCCGATGCATAGCGTCCAGATGACTGGTGCTGCGCCACGACTACTGCACATCTCCAAGAGGGCGCGTCAGCCGACTCCACCAGTCGACAATCAGCCAATGAGTCGGCAGGAGCAGGATGCGTATTGGGTCGGCAAGATTGCCGAAGTCATGAAGGAGAAATTCGGTATCAAACCCAAGGTCAATACATACTCTATCGGACCCCGTACCCACCTGCATATGACTTGATTCCTCTTCCAAATCGGTACAAGGTGCCCGATTTTACTAAGTTCTCTGGCCAAGACGACACGTCAACGATGGAGCACATCAACCGCTTCATTATCCAGTGCGGGGAGGCTGCCAGCAGAGAGGAATTAAGGGTGAGACTGTTCTCTTCATCATTGTCTAGATCAATATTCACATGGTTCATATCATTGCCTCCAAATTCTATAATTACTGGGCCGATCTGGAGAGGCAATTTCACAAATACTTCTTTGCTGGCATACATGAAAAGAAGCTTACCGATTTGGTTAAAATGAGACAGCGCAACGACGAATCGGTAGAAAGTTTTGTGCAAAGGCTGCGGGATGTGAAGAACAAGTGCTACAGTCTGGTGCTTGATGATCGGCAACTGGCAGACTTGGCCTTCCAAGGGTTACTGCCGCACATCAAGGACAAGTACGCGTCCCAAGAGTTTGAGAGCCTAAGTCACCTGGTGCAGAGGATTGTCGATCAAGATATCAAAGCCTTCGAGCCTAGGAAGACTTGGAACAAGAAGGTGACCTTCATCGGGAAAGAAGAAGACTCTGGATCGGATGAAGAGCTGAATGTCGATGTGGCCGAATGGGTGAAGGATAAGAAGCCTGTGTCTTGTCCGTTCGGCCAAAAAGAAACAGAAAGGTTCACCTTTGATATCACCAAGGCCAATAGGATGTTTGACCTATTGCTGCAAGAGGGGCGAATCAAGTTGGCGCCCAATCAAGTGATTCCATCGGCCGAAGAGCTTAAGAAGATTAGGTACTGCAATTGGCATAATGCAACCTCACACAGTACCAATGACTGCAAGGTATTCAAGCAAACAGTTGCAGTCGGAGATCGAGTCTTGGGGTATCAAGTTTGAAAACTCTAAAGTCCAGAAACACGATGAAGATAGATCAGCACCCGTTCCCAAACAACATGGTGGAGATCAGTGAAAAAACCAAAGTGCTGACATCGGAGGCCGCCAGAAGGAATTCATCAGTAGACCCGACTACCAAGTACCCAGGCACGACGCAAGAAGGTTTGCCGATGACAGAAGGGCAAGAAGGTTGCCGATGAAGGTAACAGCGCCAACAGGGCTCCTGGAGTGGTGATTACTCACAAAAGCCAAGGCAATATCATCGGCAATCACGTGAAGAACAGTATCGGCAAGAAGAGGAGGAGCATCGGGAATGGCTTCGACATAAGGACCACTAGAGTGTCCCTTCTTCGTTCATTGCTAGGAAGAAGGCATCAAAAATCCCCCTGCCGATAACTGTCCAGAATGCAATGGGTACTACACAGCCGATCGGTCAGGTAAGCGACCTTGTTTTGATGATCAGGCACCCAGGCACGCCAGGCCGCTCAGAGAAGACAGATCGGCACATGACCGACTGGGGGGCAAGCTCAGTGCCATGATCGGCTTGGCAGGCGGGTTGACCAAAGGGAGCTGGAGGAGATGGCATGCTAGAGTGCCGACGAGGAGATATTCTCCAGAGATCCCAACATCGGGAAAAAGTGCCCATGGAAAGTGAGAAGCAGCATCAACCTGTCTGGAAGACCAAGCTTCCTCCCTGGTGCCCTAAGGGTTTGACTAAGACCCAGAAGAGGAGGATTCAGCGCCAGCGCGTGACGACCTGAATAACAGTGCAGAACCCTCGGAGGAGAAGCAATGGAGGCCGAAAACGTAAGGACAGGGGCCCATCGGCAGACATAAACATGGTTGTCATGCTGCCGATGGAGTTCATGGCGCCCTCAGCGAGATGAAGAGGTGCCGATATGGCGCAATTTGGGGCTGGATCCAATGACGGTTTTCTTTGAAAAGCCTGCCAAGAAGAAAGGCAGCACCTAAGAGCTTTGTTTGTCAAGGGAAGGGGTGGTCAGCCGTGCCCAAAGATGCAGGGAGGGTGGCGCACGATCAAAATAATCCCCTTTTTCGTGTTCGGGAAGCTTGGCAAAGGTGATCGAGATTTGGTCGAAACCGCATAAAGCTCAAGGATTGAAGGCAATGGTCAACCGCCAGGGGGGCCCGTTGTGTTGATTTAAATCGGCGTAAGACTTTGGAAAAGTTTTTGTAATCAGGGGAAAAAGGCACCTACAATTGCCCCTTTGGGAGGGATGGATCCATGCTAAGTTGTACCCCTTTACTATGATCGAGTCTGGTACAGTGGATGGGGGGACAGAATTAAATACCCCCGGGTAAACCCCCATTCCCGTTGCATGGGCAGAGTTGGACACTTATGAGCGACAGGTGCATATCTGGCAAACCCTGGACAAGAGTTCCTAAAGTTCCCGATTACCCATAAAACCACCAAGCATGGCCTTTGAGGGGGAGTCTTTGGATCGTTCGCGATGAGGGGAAAAAACTGGGGCAGGCTTCCGTCTCCCGATGACTTGTGAGGTCGACTCGGCGATGGTAGTAAACCTAGGCTATTTTTATTAGTGCTAATTTAGATTCCCAATGAAAGCAGCAGTTAATTGATTTATTAAAAGGAAAAAAGTTGTTTCGCTTGGGTTATACGAGATGCCGGGTTTTAGACCGATCGATAGTTGAAACGTTTCCTCAAGTTGGTTTTCAGCCCAGGAAACCCGGGCACGCCGATGTAATCCTACTACTTCCCCGATTTAAGGCGAGTTCTAATTGATCGAGGTGGATTCATTGGGCAATGCCGATATCCGATTGGATTTCTAACGGGGTTCCCTGTGTATAAAAAGAATGGAAAAATTCGTGTTTGCATTTATTTCAGGAATTTGAACAAGGCTACGCCCAGGATGGCTACCCCATTTGTTGGACTGCTGATCGTCTGCTGTGGGGACCAAAATTTTTAGTTATGGATGGCAATGTGGGTATAATCAGATATTCAGGGGTGAAAAAGACTACCCCAAAATGTTTCCGATGTTCAGGCCATTGGTTTTTGAATGGGTGTCATGACTTTTGGCTTGAAGAATGCCGGGATTTTCAGAGGGAAAGAATTTTATCTTTCATAAGTAACGGCCCCAAAAAGTTGAAATCTACTTATGATTGGTTAAGTCTGGGGACTTCAAAACATCTTCCCCATTTGCGGAAAATTTTGGAATGCACGGGGAGATGGGTTTAAGTGAACCCAAAAAAGTGTGCGTTTGGTACGGAGGGGAGTTTCTGGGTTCATGGTGCATCAGAGAGGCTTGAAATCGGCGAAAATCTTTGATGCAATTAACAAGGTAGTTGCCCCCCCAAACAAAATGAGTTCGTCTCTGATCGGCAAGTTAATTTTATTAAAGATTTTACCAATTGTCTGGTAGATTAAGTTTTTAGCCCTTTTTAAGTTGAAAAACCGATCAAGAGTTTTATGGAGAGAAGAGCAGCAGTCAGTTTGAGGAGATTAAAAAAGGGACTTTGGGAAATCTCCAGTCTTAGTTCCCCCTCAACACGGGAAGCCTTTAGTTTATTTGTTCCGATGATGGTGTTTTGGGTCAGCCTTAAATTTAAGAGATTGAAGGGGAAAGGGGCGTGAAAAATATTACTGAGTAAAATTTTGGGGATGCTGAAACCGGTTTGGCCATAGAAAAATTATGTTAGTTTATACTTTTTTTGCATTAAATTAAGACACATTTACTGCGGCGAATGCACTGTTTCTGCAAAGATGATGTGGGCAAATACATGTTCAATGCCGATTTTTAGTGGACGAATTGGAAGTGGATTCTGGCATTATAAGTTTGACCCAAGGTAGAACGGCAAAGGTTTAAAGTCAAGTGAGGGGCCCATTTTTTCCCCTACATTGCAAAATGGTGGCTTTGTTGGATTTCCTTGGGGTCTATTCTTCGATGGGTCAAATGCAAGATGGAGCGGTATCGGTATTCTGTTGATTTCCCCCCCAGGGCAGAGGTATGGATTTTATTGCCGATTGTTGTATTCCCCAAACAATCAGGGGTGGGGGACCAGGCGTTGCTTAAAGGGGTTGGAACTACTCAGAGAGGTGGTGCATGCCGTTGAAATCTTGGTGATTCCCCGTTGGTGATTAATCGCTGATGGGCATATGATGCCCAAGTGAAGTGCTAATTGGGCCCATGAGCGGGGGTTTTTCAGTTGTTAAAGAGTTCAAAAAATACCCCCTTGAACACATTCCAAGGTGCATAATGAAGAGGCCCAAAGGTTAGCAAGAAAACTTTTAGGATATCAGCCCATTCAAAAATCACGAATCGGTAACGTTGCCGATGATTTGGAAAAAAGGGGATTTCCGATTTTGAGGGATCCCCCCAAATTTTTTTTTTTTAAACCCCCTCAAAAAGGGTTTCCCCAAGCACTAAGTATGTCTCCTTGAAATGGTTGTTTATGGACAATTGATGGGGTTTTCTTTGATGTCTTCAAAGAGGGTCGAAAGGTTGATGGGGGACCATGAGGGTATGGGAGCGCATCAATCGGATTCAAGATGAAGTGGATGATTAGGGGAAGGGAAATTTTGGGCCCAAAAATTTGAAAATGTTTTAATTATTTAAAAGGGGTGCCAGGACTGTCAAAAGTTTGGTAATGTGCAAAGGGCACCTGCATCGGCAATAAATCCTTAATAAAATTTGGCCTTTTTAGAGGTGGGCTATTATCCATGGGCCCAGATTTACCGCCGTCGGAAAGGGGGCAAATTTATTTTGTTGCTCCCGATTACTTCCCCAAAATGGGTTGAGGAAACCCCCTTTTAAAAAAGGTGACAGGGAAAACTGGTGGATTTCTTTAAAGGGAGCCATGTTTCGATTTGGATTTCAACCTTATACGATAAAGGGGACATGTTTACTCGGGAGAGTTTGAGACTTTGCTGCAAACATGGGTTTAAAGGTGCTAAATTTTCTCCTTATTTGCTAAAGCTAATGGTCAACCCAAAAAAATAATAAAGGAGTCATAAGCTTAAAAAGGCAAGTTTGAAAAAACCCCCAAAAGGGGCACATGGTATTAAACGAAGTTTTAGGGTCAATGGATGGTTGTCTGGTGCAAAAAAGGTTCCCTATCAGTTGGTTAGGACACGATGCTGCCCTACCGGGGGAAATTTAAAAAATGGTTCTAGGCGATTATTTTTTTAGGTCGTTGACGCCCGTGATTATATTACTCTATGAAGGATGAGTTAGAAGATTTGGCAGGTTTTGGTTAAGGCTTAAATTAGTATTGAAGAGAATAAGAAAGGGTTTGCCGATGGATGACAAGAAAGTAAAGGAAAGGAATTTGCGTGGGATTTGTTTGGAAGTTGATTTTACCGTTGGGGATAAGACTCAAATTGGAAAGTGGTCCCAAATTTGGGGAAAGGTCCTTATGGGTAAAAGTCTCCCCTGGTAACGCGTACTTTGGAAACCCTCGAGGGAGTGGCATTTTCTAGGGCGATCAACGGCAAATACTTAAAGAGTATTACCTAGCATATGGGGAGATGATAATGTCAGTCGAGTGCCGATGAAAAGAAACTTATAAAAACATCGGTAAAAAAAAACTAGCGTTATATTCAAGACAAATCAAAATATCGGCACATTTTTCCGATACAACAGGCATTGAATAAAGGGTGGAAAACGTTTATCGACGAGGCGAATTTGATCTATCTCGTCCATCTCCTTGGCGTCAGCATCGGCAGAGCCCTCAAAACCCGGGTTATTTTTTTTTTCCATGAGATAGCTTGCGAGCGTATGATCCCTTTTTTTGGTAAAGCCCCCATGGGTCAGACAGTTGGGTCTTTTGTTGATTGGCAGTGTCAGACCCCCCTTGACCCTTTTTAGCTCTGCAGCGCTCCCCCTCCGCCCCATCGAGAGATTTCCGGGCAAGGGTTTCGAGGAATTTTGGCTTGACGATGCTTCTGTCTTTCATCGGCAAGGCGTTTAAATCTGAGCTTCTCTTCCTCGCTCTTGGCTTGGGCCCCTATCGGCAATCGACGAGTAAGCCCCTTTGGGACTGGATTTGTTTGACGTCAATGGAAGTGTTGGGGAGGTTTTTGCTGCATCGGCGGAAAGATGGTTTGGTACTTTGAAAAGGTCCTTGCCCCGTGAGTCTTGGCGAGTTGAGAGGGTCTTCAGCCGGGGAAGCAATCTTTCCCCTTGGCTTGATTTGCCGATGCCGGGGGGGAGTTTTTTTCTTCATCTCATCAGAAGTTGACGGGAAAAAAGAACATGTTGTCCGCTTGAAGGCGACCTTGGGGCTCATCTTTTTTGAAAATTTAACGTAGGAGAAAAGGCTGTCGGGGGAAACTTTGGGCCCGAAAAAAGGTTAAATATGCCCATTGCAAAAAAAAAAACTATGAGCTTTAAGGTAATTATTTTCCTCTTGAAGGGATCTCTTGCCTGGGACTTGGGATGGGACGGTCGGTTCATTTGAACTGGCGGAGATGCGATGATGAGCCTTGTTGGGAAGGGGAGCCGGGCCCGTTGGTGCTGGTTAGTCGGCCGGGGGTCGCCCCGATGTAGGGCGGTTTTGTGGCGGTTCCGTTCCGACATCGGGATGGGTTACAGTGCCGATGCCCACGTTGCTGCTACTGCGGGAGGGGGAGTTGTTCCTTCGCCCGGGGAGGAGTCAACGGTGCCCATGCCCAGTCCCTGCTAGGAAGGAGTTTTTCTTATTCAGCGCCGCCGGTTCCGATGCATGTCGCTTCGGGTTGCAGGTTGTCTCTGGCCCCGGGGGGATCCATCGGTTGATCGGGCACAGAAGCCGATGGAGGTTTCGATGACCCCGGCAGGTGGTGGACTGGGACCGGAACGGGTTTATTGGCGGCACGGGCTGGTGGTGCAGATGGAGCCCATGGTGAGGAGAAGCCAGCCTCAAGGCTTTCTTCGTCGGGCAGCGAGGGGGGGCCCATCCTTTGGGAAGACTGGGGGGCATCGGCAAAGGGCTGGGAAATCATTGTATTTGGTAGCAATGCATGACTAGTGCCTGAAAACAAAGCGAGTTTGCAAGATAAAATGTTGCCGATGAAAAAGCTGTGATCGGTACAGTAAAGATGAGTTTACTGATAAGTTTGGTGAAGGCAAGGCGGCAGCGATGTAGCCCGAGTGTTGTGGAAAATCGGGTGGGGACCTTTTGGGGCGTGAAGCAGCCAACGTCGGGTTTTGTTGCCGTGTTGATATGGGGCCCCTCACCCGAAGATTAAAGGGGTCTACGCTGTTGTCATTGTAAAAAATGGATCATGGCCTGTAAAGAAAGGGGTTAGGGTTAAGTGTTGATCCCGATGACAATGAAGAAATGAAAGTACATCAGTAGCGATTTATGCGTATCGGGAATGACGTAATCGCGTCGATCGAGGGGGCCAATAATAATGTGAAGATTGGCGATAATTAATTCCATTCTTCCCCCAAGACTTGAACTTTTTGGGTGAAAAAAGGAGGTTGGGACCAGGGGACGGGGCAAGATTGACAGATCGGCATCGGCGGGGGCTGATGTTTATTCCAACTAGAGCTGGAGATTGCCTGCCTGGGTTTTATTCCCCTGAGAAACAAACTTATGGGCTTTGGCCCAAATGCCAGTTTTCGCCCTCCCCATGGATAGAAAATGTACGAGGGGGGGGGGTTTTTCCCCAGATCCAAAGATGTTTCCCGGGAGAGCTCGGGGAGTGATGCGGCCCTCATAATTGTTTGGTTCTCAGGAAGCTAATGGGCCCAAGTTGAACAGCTGGGAACGGGTTTGTTCTCAAGATACGGCCCCCGTCCGTTCTGAGGGGGGGAATCTTTGTGAACCTCTGGAAAAAGTCCCGAAGTGCTCTACATCGGCATCGGTACCCGGCAGCATTATAAAAGGCTTCCCCAAAGTTGAGCGGAGCTCGAGTTGGATTCATCATCATCATATCGGTAATCTTCTATTGCCCCTCGGGAATTTTTGGGGGCAAAAGGAAAAACCCCAGGGCCTTTGCATTGTGCTTTAACCGGGTTAATAAACCCAGGGGCTCCCAGATTTCGTGGGCTCTCTAGCAGCAGTTTTTGGTACTTGGTGCAGCAATCGGGGAAAAGACCGAGGAGGTACCTGCCTAAAAAGAGCCTTGTGCCGTGGCAAGCAGTTCGGCCGCAGGGAGGTGCATGGTGGTCGGGGATGGGGTTTTGCCCCAGAAGAAAATTTTTTAACCACATGTTTAAGAAAGGGGGGGAGCCCCGTTGGCTTACGATCCCGGTTTTCTGGGTTCTTTAAAGTAACCGTCCCACCCCCATACTCGGGTGTTCCCTTGTGCTCAGCTTTTTTTAAAAGGGGTAAGCTACGGCAGGGTAAAATCCAAGCCGGTCAGCATAAAAGAATCGGAAGGGTGGGGTAGCCGGTCCCTGCCGAGAGGAAAAAATTCATGCTGTCGGCCAGAAATTGAAGTGCTATCATAAATTTTATTCCCCTTTTGCATCGGCAATTAGAGCCAATGATTGATTAACCCCGCTCCTGCCGTATTTGTTTTGACTGGGGCCAACCCAATTTCCCGTTTTTCCATCCTTTGGGTGTTTTGGCCATGAGCGGAATGTTTTCCTTCCACAGCCCCAGATCGAAGCTCAGATTAAGCGGAATCGGTTGGTTTCTGGTTGATGATGGAGGTGGGGTTGGGTTGCCCCTTGGGCCAAGCAGCTAGGTTGGAACCGGGGGAGGGGATGATGACTTTGTTGTAAACCCAGGGTTCGAAAGAAAAAAGGGCGAAACGAAGGGGAAAAATGGGGATAAGGCGGTTTTTTTCGGAAAAGAACTGTGCGGGGGTTGGATTGGATGGGAAATGGTCTTACTTTGGGATGTCAATTGGATCGCCATTTGACCGGGAGATGCTGATTCGTCCCGGAGTGCGAAGAAGTACTGTTGCTCGACCCGTGTTCTTCAGGGGAGCCGGAGGTTGAAAAGAAGGCAGGAAGGTGAAAATGAAAATGGGCTCGGGGAAAAAAGGGGTGTGGACCCGGTAACTTTTATAATCCTGTTCGGGGCATTTTGGGGTTCTGTTCCAAAACTGTGCAGGAATGTAGAGAGGCCCGCGGTAGATAACGCGCGGTGATCGAGGTGGTCTGTAACTGTTCATGCTACAATCGAGGGATTTATTATTAAATTACAGTTCCACATGCGGGGATCGAGGAAAACCGTACGCCTAAACTCGAGGGTAACGCTACAGCAACGGCTACAGTGGAGAGAATTTTGGCACGTAAAGTTATACGCTCCCAAACTGGGGGGCATGTGTTGACACCGTTTTTCGCACGTGTCAAATAGGTTGAAGCTTGGCTGGTTAATGACCGTTTTTCCATCGGCATCGGTAAATAGAGCCAATATTGCCGATGAAAGAATGCTGCAAAGGCCAAGTGTGTTTTCCGATGGAGGCTGGATGTTGATGATCTTGCCGATTGCCGATGAGCTGCTATTGCCGATTGCCGATGAAGGGCCTTGCCAATTGCCGATGAAAGATGGTTGCCGATTACCGGTAAGGGGTCATTGTCGGTTGCCGACGAAGAGATGCTGCCGATTGCTGATCGGGAAAATATTACCGATGCCCATGGGGGTAACTTAGCACTTGGCGGTAGCGGAGGTTAAAGAGTGGTCAAAGAAGGAAGGTGCGGATTTAAAGGGATCTGCCCATGAAAAGTTTCCATCGAGAAGAAGTATAAGGAAGCTGGTGTTCTGTGCCAGTATTATTATAAATAATTTGAGTCCGACTCTTGCGTGAGTCATTTATTTTCCATTAAAATGAGTGTGTTTGTTTTTGGAAATAAATATTATTATCCGCCCCCCTGCGCGAGTCATTTCTTTTAAAGTAGGAGTTTTTTTTTAGGAAAAATATGTGTCGTGTCATTGTACAACTCTCATGGGAGTATAAATATGTGCCCGAGGGCTATGAAATAAACAATCAATCCAATTCAAAACAAACCAATTCTACTTTTTTTCCTACTTTTACCGCAATTTCCCTTTTATGTATTAGTCATAGCTTTTCAACGAGTTTTTCAAGCTTTCGACGGCTGCATCACCTTGATCTCCGTCAAAATCCTTGCTAGTTCTGCGTGGGAGTACCTCTAGGCTTTGGCAATCCGGGCGCATCGCTTTTTTTGCCCCGTCTAGCTTGCTTCTGTTATCTGTGATCAATCTGAGCCTTGACGTCCGAGCGCATCGTGTCGTCTCGTTCATTTGTCATAGTTATCATCCTTGTCGATTGATTAGTCAAATCGACTGGCACGCCCTCGGGCATCGAGCTTTGGGTAATAGCCCAGGTGTTCACGGATCTGACGCTTTTTGTGTCAACACGTGGTTGTTTTTTCTTCTCGCTTTTAAAACCAGATTTTTGTTTGCTTCAAAATTCAAATCCATTTGTTGATGCATCCATCTTTCATGGTGTCACGTCAAACGACCCGGGTGAATCGTTTCGATGCTGATAGTTCAAAGGTAAACTGAAACATAAATATCTGTTTCTAAAAAAAATATTCTAATATCGTGCTCCTATATTGTTTAATGTAGGAAAAACATAGAAAAATGTTTCAGCTTTGAAATTTATAAAAACACTTTCAATTCTTTCTGAAATCATATTCTATATTATGGTGCCTAAATTAAAATTACTTGAATCTTATACAGACTCCTTTTGGGAAGGTTAGTTTCTAAAAAGATGGTTGCGGTATTTAAAAGGAAAAAAATCAAATAATTATAACCTAAGCACCATAAGGTAGACCATTTATTATTTTAAAAAATGAAAGTTGGGTTTTACAATTTTTCAAGTTAAAACAAAAATTTTTCAAAAATTTTAGGATCAAGTCAAAAATTTAGGATTTTTATCACATATTTACTTTAAAAGAACATCTGTAGCCCAAATAAACAACCCAAAAAGCCCAAACTCTACAGCTCAATTAAACCCCCGAGGCTCCGACCAAATGGGGGCCCGTGAAGACCCAGTTTTCAATGTAAAACGGGGGAATATTTCTAGCCCCCTTCTCAATTTCCTTCTCATCCCCTACCTCTCGGTTTCGCTGGTCGACGACGGCAACCCGGCTAACGGAACGCCCCCCGCGGGACGTCGCCAAAGCCTCCTTGCCGTCCCTGCTCGTCTCTACTGGAACACCTGCCTGCTGTTTTTTTTCTCCGTTCACCTCGCCTGGCCCAAACGCCGCCGCTGCCGCCTTATTCCCAGGGCCACAGCTGCCCAGGTCTCTGTCGGACCCTTTGCCGGCGACGAGCACCCACCACACCAGGTATGCCCGCCCCCCCTTTTCTCCTTCCTTCCCTGTTTTGGGATTTGAGCACCCACTGGCCCCCCTCCCAGGGCCGCCACGCGATGGTGAAGCATCGCAACAGTGTCGCGAGGAGCGTGCAGAGGAGCTTGGGGCCGCCGCTTGCCCTTTCCTCATGCTGCGACCGTCAGGCGGAGCCGGAGAAGCCACAATCCTAGCTCTTCCTCCCTAGGCAAAAGGCTCCGGCTCCTCCGGGAAGCCGTTTCTATGGGTGGTGTTTGGTATGGCTCCTTCAGAAGCCGGAGCCCGGAGCCTCCTCGGAGCCATACCAAACAGCAAACAGGCACAATTGTATGCATGTATTGTGCCTACTAACTTCATTCTCTCCACCCATGTCCTTTTTGTGTCCGCCCCTGCCTGAAGTAGGTAGTCGACCTGCGGCAATGCACTGAGCAACTGACCACACGGGATACATTCTTCGGCGATTACGAGGGAGATTGTGAACATAGGTTTCATTACCGTCTCAGCATATTTTATGGCAGTTGAAATCATGTATTGCACCTTCTTACATTTCCCTTTTTGATGATTGATTTAGGTGTTTCCTTCAGCTCCATTGGCGTCCCGCAGAATTATAATAAAAAAGACAGTGATGGTAACGCCTTTTGCAGTTAGCTTCGTTCAGTTCTGAATGTGTTACTTGAACACACAAAAGAGAAGCAGTCTGAAACTGCAATTAGGTTAGGACATTTAACACAAAGTAGGCATAAAAAAATTTCTAGGGGATCGAAAGGGAGCTATTCCATTTATTTTTGTGTAGTTCGTTACAGTGAAAACCTTTGTCAATATCTGTCATATGCATTTGAGGTCAGTAGTATGCCCATGTTCTTCCTTATTTTTGACTATGGTCTATGGGGTCTGGCAGGATCGGCTAACAAGATAAACAGCTCGGTAGCCCTACCTGCAGCCGCAGCAGCTGTGGCTGCTGCAAGCCCCACTCTCACAAACATACTATATTATTTATGTATAAACAGCTGCAGTGTCATTTTGACAAGGACACATGGGATTTTGCTTTTTATGATATGAGTTCCTCATTCAGTTTGCACTAATTATGACTACTATGCAAGCAGATATGTTCAAAAAATAATTTGTTGATCTCTCAGTCTTTTTTTAGAGTCGAGGGCAGAGCCCCCGGTTTTTATATTTCAAAGACCACCATATAAGCGTTCATACAATGTGCCTCATCGATCTCTCAGTCTTTAGGGTTTTGTGGAATGATCTCATAAAGATTAATTTTACACCCTTTTTTTTTTTATTACATGTTCCAGTAGGATCCCCGCCACACCGGATTGGCTGGAAGCTAAGAAGGTATGTTGCGAGTACTCTCCTGGTACTTCTAGAAAGAAGCAGGACAAGTAAAGAGCAACGACCACAGAACGTCGATCTTCCAGAATTACATCCAAAAACAAAAAGAAAACCCTTTCCTGTTCCGATTAAAAAGATGTTGCAAGCTTCTCGGCGAGATAAGAGGCTTGCACAAATGCATATAGAGAAGCCTCTTGAACCCCAAAGAATGGTTTGCTTGTGCCAGAGCTTGTTCCGGTTGCTCATGAAGTCCTTGATAACTGGAAAGTGCTCATCAGAGGCTCTCTCAACTCCTGATGTTGTTACAGTTTATGGCTGCAGTAACTAAAAAAGTTGCTTCAGTATATCAGCAGCTATTATTACAAGCAGTAGTATCATGGTGGTGTGTGTGTATGCATCATGCTTGTAGGTGCCAAAAAAAGAGCAGTATTATCTGAACACACTCTTACATAGGCATGCATGAAATCAGCATTGTCTGCAAGGATTTGCCAGTATCTGAACTTTTTTTGGTGGCTGGTGATTTGCAGAAAGTCCCCCAAGTCCATGTTGGTCCAGTTGGCCACCAGATCCAAGACTGCTACGGTTCAGGAGCCAGCGTCGGAACAGTCATCACTCTTGGGCCAGAGGTTCCACCAATGATGTCCTCATCCAATCGAGTCTTACCATCTTTTGACCCATTTGGAAGGAGAGTGAAGCATGATACCAGATTTGATTATGACAGGATTCCAGCAATTGTTGAGCTATGCATCAGGCTGGTGTCGACTTACCACAATATCCCTCGAGGCGACGGACTGCTCCTGTCCGGATGATAGGCAAGAAGGTGATTGACCGTGGTGAGTTTGTTGATGAGCCTAAGCCACACCGGTCAGAAGACTGTGTAATCTCTACTTGCTGAGCTCGACACATTCAGCAACCAACAAGGCCAGTCACCTTCACCATCAAATGTGCAAGAACTCGCCGAGAGGACACTGAAAGCATACCTCAATGTTTGGCGAGGTGTCGAGCAGCTGATGAGCAAGTACACTGTGAAAGCATGTGGGTACTGCTCTGAGGTTCTGTTGGTCCATGGGGCCACAATGTGAGCTCTGTGGGGCTTTCAAGCACCAGTGACGGGATGGCAAGCATGGGTGGCAGGACGCGGTGGTTGATGAGGTCATCCCTCCCAACTACGTGTGGCATGTCCTGACCCCAGTGGCCCTCCTCTCAGATCCTCTCTGAGGACTTTCTATGGCAAAGCTCCAGCTGTCGTAGAACTGTGTGTGCAGGCGGGGGCTGAAATACCTGACGAGTATCGGCCCATGATGAGGACTGACATTGTCATCCCGGACTCTGAGGAAACTCGGATGGCTGCATAACAACAATGTTCTACGCTTGTACTTAGAGACCCTGCACCCTGCAGTTCCTACTTCAACCCTGCAATTCTTGTCCAGAGTACAGATTCCAACCAAAGGTGCCACTTTCCAGGCATGTTGTGATGGTGGGGGCTCTTAGCCCTGTTGTATTGCTCAGGGAGCAGCAGATGCATAGTTTGTATAATATAAGTAGCATAGCTAAATCATGATCGATCGGAATTTAAAACTGAGTTGAAGATCTGGTTTAAGTATTCGTTGAAAGGTGATCCCCGAATATCCTGTATTCCATACAAACCCCTTTTCAGCGATTCCATTCAATTCATTTCTCTTATGAACCAGTGGACTTCTACTTTTGCAGGTTTAACGCATGAAGCAATGACAAGCCTGATAGCCTGAAAGTGAAAAGGGATGGTCTCTGCAACATGTTATATTGTCCATCCATCTTGTTTAATGGCCGCAGGCTGCAGCTGCTTTATTCCTACCTATGCTAGACTGTGAGGCACTTAGAATGCTCAGGCGTTGCCATACAGATGGGCTTCCGCTGTCTCCATCGGTACAATTGTGAGCTAATGCTTTGGATTAAACTAATCACGGTGTTTGTTTCGGGTATTTGTGCGCCTGCTGTAGTTATCATGGACTAAAAGCCTGTGCTGTGCACTTGTGCCCGTCCCCAAATCGACACTTCGCGGTATGCTACATGTATAGTCCTACTAGATCGTCGGCATATTTTGTTGTTTCCCTTTTTGCTGTATACTAGTACAGTACTTTGTAACATGCATGCGGAGGCTACTTATTCAGTGCCGTTCGCTATTGTGCTTATGAAATGTTTGAGTTGTATATTGAATGGATGGTGGGTGATAAATGAACCACAGGCGAAAGATCCATCCATGTGTGGTCAGTTGTATGATGAACTGCAGAGAGATCCTACAGCTTAGAGCATTTGCAATGGCAACTTATGTGACAAGCTTGTCAGCTTGCATTTGAACTTAGTATTAAGCTTCAGATATGTGCAACCTACATTTTAAAGGAAAATATGAATTCTTAATAGGAACCTATGTTGAATTTGTACGAAAATGGTTGATTTTCGTAACGTTAGCATTGCGTGCACATCCATTGTCGACCTTACTCATAAAAATCCAGAAAAAAAAAGGGGAAAAAATCAAAAAATTTT
>CM039131.1:49656024-49684642 GCA_022036555.1 Microstegium vimineum | reverse complement strand
CTTCTAGCTTGTGTAGCATAGAAGTAGCTCTTGAGTGGCTAATTGGCTTGAGTAGCCTTGTTAGTCACATTGCTTAGTTTGTGTAGCTAAGTAAGCTGAGCTCTCTAGTTGACTTGTGTAGTCTTGCTAGAGAGCATTGCTAGTAAGCTTAAGTGCTTTGTGCTTTACTTACTAGTATGTGTAGGAGCTTCCAGTTTACTTAGAGTACTAGTTGCTTAGGTTTGTGTGACCTTACAACCTAGACTTGTTTATGTGAGCTTCCTAGCTTGGCACCTTAGTGAGCCATATTAGTATACTTTGACAGGTGCTAAAGTTATAGATAGAGGGGTGTAGTCTTACCTAAACCGATAGTTTTAATTCCGCATTTGTTTCGGTTAGCCGTTGCGCTTAAGTTTTAGAAAAGACTATTCACCCTCCCTCTAGTTCGTCATCTCGACCCTACACCCCGTTTGGCGCACCCAACGTATCTGCAACTGCCCTCGCCCCGGCCGTCCCCCAACAAAGCCGTCGCACTGAAACAAGAAAACAATCTAGATGAAACAAACCGCAAACCCCTATTGCAACAAATCAAAGGTAGCAGGTGAAACAACATCAAAACATATATTTCAAAATTGTTCTAATGAAACAAGATGTTCAAGCATATGAAACAACAATGGTTGTTTTACTGAAACAAAGAACTGAAAAAGCAGATTGTTGTGACAACATGGAGGCCATCTGTTGCAACAACACAAGAACAGAAAAAATGAAACAAATGGCAAACTGTGTCTGAAACAAAACCCAACAATATGCAGTTTGTGGGACTTGAAACAAAACCCCACAATGTGTCTGGAACACATATAGCAGGCCTATTGAAACAAAATGCCTTAAGAGTTTGAAACATGGATCTTGCGTATTTGAAAACAATACATGTTGCGTACTGAAAACAAAATGCTTTGGTAATTTGAAATAAAATGGATCCTGTTGTTGAAACAACATGGATCCAGCTTTTGAAACAAACAAGATGCAAAAGAAGAAAAAAAAACAACGAACATGCAGTTAACAGAGATGGAGCACCAAGAAGAGGGGGAGAGGAGGGATAGGATGCATGGGTCCGCATGACCTACCTCGACGGGGGGCAGGGACATCACGAAGGGGGAGGCGAGGTCGACAGAGAGCACCACCGCCCGCAGGGATCCCACGGCCACCGACGCTGGGATTCCCACGCACATCAACAAGAGCCAGTGGTGGATCTGGTGGATCCACGCCTGCTCTTGGCGGATTCGGCCAATCTGCGCCCGCTTACGCCGGATCCCCATGACAGGGGGCTTTGAGTGCCTCCAGGGTGCGCGCGCAAGGGAGACCAAGGCACAAGGTGGCGCGGCGAAGGAGCACGGGAAGAAGGCGGAGCATGAGGGGCGCGAACTGGTGGGGAGCGGCGGACGCGAGCGGCGGATCTGCATGAGCCGTGAGGGAGAGCGCGCGAGCGATACAAGAAGACGGAGCCAAGTGCGAGCGGGCGGAGTGTGCGAGACGTCTGTGTCCGTGCGAGTGCGAAGCCGAGGGAGGGGATGCGGGCGACTTGACGATTAGGGAGATGGGCCGTGGCGGTGATGGGCCGTGGGCGCTGACGTTCGACGTCGAACGTATCCTCCTTAGCATTATCGTATTATATATGGCAAGCACCAGTCCGCTAAATGACTACTCCCTCCGTCCCAAAAATGATGACGTTATGAGATGCGTACAGGTTAAACTTTGTCAACTTTGACTAAGTTCGTAGAAAATATGTGCAACATCTATATCTCCAAATAAATTTGTTGAAAAACTAGACTAAAGATCTTTTCGATGATACTAATTACTTAGCATAATTATTTATATATTTTAATACATAATTGCTGGTATTTTAAAAATGTTAACTTCTCAGGAAGCGAGAATGACATCTATTTAGGGACGGAGGGAGTAGTATTTAGGATATTTAAAAAAGCTTGTGTGGGCAAACTAGTAGTTGCCCATTTAGCGTTCACACTGTATATAATATGGCTTGTTTAAACACGTTGAAAATGTACATATTTTTGTTTTCAAAATGCACAACCCTCAAGTTATAATTATTAAATCAAATCAAAAAACAACAATTGCATAATCAAGGTGACATACAAAGAAGTCAAGACACATATATATGAAAAAAAATTATAGCATAATAGGTAGTGTAAAATCTTTGACAATATATAGGAGGATATGGTAAACATGTAAAGAAAAGAAAAGTAATGAACTAGCTAATGAGAAATTTAAATGTATATGGCTATATGAAAGTATATCTACGAGTCTTTCCCAAACTCACTTTCTAAATCATTACTCTAAGAACCGTGTATAACAAGAGCTCTTATGGCCTATTCGTTTGAACTTATCATCACCGACTTATCAGTCATGATATAATATTCTCTCTCACAACAAAACAACATTAACCGACTTTTCAGTGTGAGTTAGCGAAAAATCTAGAATAGAGCATGACAATATTTGAAGATCTATTTTCTAGTAAAATATATATTCTAATCAACTATGAATGGTATAAAAAGGTTTTTGGTGTTGTTCTAAGACATCAAGGAACAAAACTTTGAAATGGCTGCAACAACAAATGATCATTGTAATACCTCTTATGTAATGGACCTAAAACACATATATGCTATCAATTCATTATATCTCTATAAGACTCCTTCTTAAGTGATCCGTCTAGAAGACATAATATCTAACATAACCCATGGAAGATGGCTTTATGTCATTGACACGTTAGGAGCACAAGCACATCTAGTGTTGCTAGTGAGGAATTATGCACATTGCAATATATTCTATCAATAGACATATACATGACATCTTTATGATATTTTTGATATAGCATGTTCGGTAATTCTTGTTGTGGTTGTGCTGAACCGCAACAACACAACATGCTTGCAATTGTAGCCGTTCTAGCTGATTTTAATCTATGAGACAAAGGTACAAAACAAAGGCCAACAAGTGATAACATGGCCAAATATAATTACACCATTTGTCTTTGTATTTCAAACCCATTTTATTCCTATTATTTGGCTACTCTTTTTGTATTACAATTTTACATGATGAAAGGACACTTTCACAGTTTGATTCATCCATATATGAAAAACACATGGAACAAAACAAAATGTTGGAATAAATATGACTTTTGACATAAGTTTTCCCTACTTAAACCAGAGAGTCCCTACACAAATCAAGTGTCGAACAAAACAAATATTGGGATGGATCTGAATTTTGACGCAAGTTTTTCACTACTCAATAGGTCTGCTCGCTGCGCTGCGCATATGCAGTCGCAGTTGGAGTTGGAGAAAGTCGTCGCAAAAAAAAAAACAAAAAAAAAAGGAGTTGGAGAAAGCAGAATCCAACATCCAAAGGAGCGAAATTTTCTGAAAACCGCGCGTAGCATTTCTTTTCCTGACGGCTAAAGTTGACTGGTTTTTAGGGGTAGGCCGTCGCGTCTCACTTATTTCTTTCTCACTCCAAATTGCTCTATCCCCAAGGGCCCGAGAGTGATAAGCGGAACCCTACCACTGCTCCCGCCGTCATGGCGCCGCCGCCGCCGCCGCCGGAATTCGTCGAGGTGCGGTGCGCGGGGTGCAGCGAGACGCTGGAGGTGGAACCGGGGCTCTCCGAGTTCGCTTGCCCCGACTGCGGGACTCAGCAGGCGCTCCCGCCGGAGCTAATGCCCCCGCCCCCGCCGCGCCCGCGCAGGGCGCTGCCCATCCCAAGCCGCCGACCCGCCGCCGCGGCGCCAGTGCCTGTGCCCGTACCCGTGCCCGTGCCGGCCCCCGCGAGTTTGCCGTGCGGCGCGTGCTCCGCGCTGCTGAGCGTGCCGGCGGGCCTCGCGCGCTTCGCGTGCCCTCTCTGCGGCGTCGAGCTCACCTTCGACGGCGGGCGTCTCCGGGTATACCTCGCCTCGCCGCCCCACGCCACAGTCTCAGTCCTGGCGCCGCCCCAGCCGGCATTACTTTGAGGCCATCCCCACACCGGCGTCTCGAGGTGCGTAAGTGTTTTAGGACTTTTACTAGAAACACTTGCTTAAAACTCCTTTTCCCTACATGGATTTACCAGAAACACTAGCTTAAAACTCCTCTTCACTATATGGATTTCTTCGCACTTGGTATACGAGTTTAACTTTCTGCCTTTGTCCCAACCCAACGAAGTTGTCATATTAACTCATCAATATCCCCTATTACACTTCATGGTGAGTTGAGCAAGAACAGGCTGCTGCGCCTGCATTTTGATTGTGAGCCGTAGCATTTCTTGTTTATGAGCGATGCAATGGTTGTATTTTAGAATGCATTTGCTTTTTGACCGCTCAACGGCTGTGATTCACTGCATTGGACGTTAGATGTCTTTTTATTAAAGGAAACCATGGGTCTGACTATTTGTTAATCTCTGCTACTCTGCCTTATTTTGTTCTAGTCACAATTTTGCTGATGAGAAAGATGTTTTAACAATTTTGAATAGAGATTTAGTGAGGAGGGCTTGATAGAGACAAATAAAGTATGGAAATTTTATATGACTGAGAAGACAAAACTGATAGATAGAATATACCATTCAGATGTCCTGTTTTGCCAATTTCAGCGACAGTCATGTAGTTGTATTTCTGCAGAATCTCTTAGATTAGGATTTCCTTTTTCTGTACTCCATCTATTTTTATTTTCTTACTTCTTTTTGCATTATTTCTGTGCAGCAGGGTCAAGTAGAAAAGTATAATCACCCGACTCGTTCAGTTCATAGAGAGGAGGCATTCAGTTCTTCCAGAACAGAAGCAATCCACACCATGTTGGCACAAAAAGAGCCCAGTATCCATTCAGCTCACAGAGAGGAGTCACGTATTGAACCACTCAGTAAGACTATTGCAAAAGCTAGTGAGAGGAAGACTAAATTGCCTACTTGTCTTGAATCTATTGGCGTCGAAAAAGTGCGTCCAGAGCCTCCCGTACATTCAAGCTCAGCCTCTCGGGCACAAGTTCATCCTCCCACTTATTCATTTCGTGCCCAAGAACAGCAGCCTTTGAAGGACATTGCAAGTCAAGGAGAACACATAAATGAATATCGAGCTGTATCAAGTACCCTCCAGCATGAAACAATAGAGACCTCAAATCAAGTCAACCATATTGAACAGGACCAAGGTGAGTATCACAGCAAGGAAACTGGATGGAATCTGAAGAGGAAAAGGAGCGGTGGAACTGCCAGTGGTCGGAAGGGAAAAAAGAAGGGCTTGCCTTGTTATCCAAATGGAGGCCTCCATCTTAGGCGTAGTGCACGTTTGTCAAAGCAGCCAGAAAATCCAATCAACAACGAGCCTGCCCAGCAGCCAGCTGCATCGAATCGATGTAATTCGGATTTAGATCTTCTAAATATTGATAAAATCATTTCCAATCTGTGTCGCAGTCCATCGCCTCAGCTTCAAATGCCTCAAGCAAGCTCAAACTCAAACCAGTCAGGCAAAGTTGATGCAGCCACTGGACCACCCCTATCAAATCATAACGCACCTCAAGATAGGCAACTCCCACTCGGCTACAGTCAGTTGTACCCTCCAGAGGTCCCTGGTGACCACTGGCTTGATAGAAGTGGTGACGAGCAGCCACATTCACCAGATGCACGATTTCATGATGTGCATATGCAAGGGCAAGTGCAGCAGGTACGCAAACCTTCAGTTCATCCCACTGACTTGGGTGCACTGATCTGTGTTCCTACCCGTGGCTATTGGTTGAAGCCATGGCTAGGATACACCTCTCTCAAAAACTTGCCACAGTGCCAAACTACCATTATTGCCAGGCTGCCAGCAAAATCTGCCGCACCTCATTACCAGTTTGCCACTGTTTTTTTTCCTTGACTGCACATGAGAGTTACACATCTTCTGTGATTTCAAGAATACCACCCTAATGTCTATCACATATCCACCTTCTGCAATGACAAGTTAATCTGTACTATCCAACTTGTCTAGTACTCACATCAACCTTCCGACCACGCACATGTGATACATGTTTATATAAAGTAAATTAACTCCTAATATCCTGTAAATTTTCTTGGCTGGAGTGCCATGGTTTGAATTTCTTCATAAATACTTCACGTTAAAAAATATTTGCATTGTTTGGATGCTTATTTTAATCGCTCATTCAGGAGGATGGACAGAGGGGCCACTCCCTATTAGGATCTGTTGCGAAATCATCAGGGAAGCGCAGAGGACGTGGACATCAACCTACAAGACTAACCCAACCACGAAGAGAAGTTGACAGGCCTGTCTTGACACCTAATATTAATGAGTATGTGTATTGATGAACTGACAAAGTTAATTCTTAATATATTCTCTTGTTATGTTCATGACGAATCTGACTTGGCAGCAAATGGGATGTCAATCCACCTTGTCCTAAGGTGGCCTCTACCATCACTGTTCTTTTGAAGCAGAAGTACCCTGGGTCTACATATCTTCCAGCTAGTCAGCGAAGAGAAGATCCACCCAATGGAGAAATGGTTCTCCACTGGCAACAGTATCCTCCAGAAACAAGGGATGCTATTTTGAATGAATTTCTTGTAAGTAAAGTAACTGACTACATTTGTTTTATGGAGTGTTATTGAGGACATTTTGACCATTGAGCTTATATTTCAATTGTGCTAGCAACGCTACAAGTGGGCCCCTGGCCGAGAAGCAGAGTGTCTGAAGGTATTTGAACGCAGAGCAGCAAGGCAGTTTGCTTCTATCCTAAGCCAAGAGAAGCGAAATGCTAAAGCAAAGTTTGCTGCAGTAGACAAATCCAATGAAACTTCAGGTGCACATAGGTACGACAGACATGCAGAGTCAGAAGAGGAAGATCAAGAAGAAGAAGAACCCAAGGACAAGCAGGCATTAGAGAGAAGTGACGACGATGACCCCTTCCTGTGGAAACCTTTCCCCCCTGCATGGATGCTTCCGAATTGGTGGGAGAGGTTCTGCGAGCACTGGGCCAAAGAAGAAGTGTTAAAGATGTCTTCCCAGAACAGGAAGAACCGATTCACTAAAGGACGTGCTCATCACACGTCGGGTTCACGGAGCATTGCCATGCACAGGCAGCTTATGGTGAAGACATAAAGACAAATTCATTCGTTAATTCATTTCAGCACCAATTACTAATTATTTTTTAATGGAATATAGGTTATAGAAAATGGTGGGATGCCAGTGTCAGAACTAGAGGTATTCAACAGGACCCATAGGCGCAAAGGTGGCACAGGGGAATTTGTCAGTGAGAGAGCAAAGAGAACTGTGGTAGGTCCTCAGTGTCTATGTTATTTGCACCATTTAGAAGTAATTGGGCGCAACATGCAAAGTATTTGTAGAGTTTATTAACTGTTGCTGAACTGTGTTTTGTATCCACTTCGTTTTTCAGGAGGGCTTCACGAAACGTATGGAGGAGGCTGGCGATAAGAGCATAGATCCCCACGTTGCATGGGTGCAGCAAGTAGGGGGACGGAACCGTGGAAGGTACTATGGGCTCACTGGTATCATTGACAAGGACAAGGTTGATGAATTAGCAAAGTCCATGCCAGATTGTTTTGGTAAAAGTGGGCAACGGCAGAAATTCACACAGGAGCAGGTGCAGCAGATGATTAATCAGGCCTTGCAGGGGTTAAATGAAACCTGGGAGCAGAAGTTTAAGTCCTTGGAGCAAAGTGTGCGTGGTGTGCCACCGTTAGATAGTGATGCCAAGGTAAGCAAAGGATAACTGAGTATTGCATTTCTCATTTGAACTTGACTGGTTTAGAGGCTCATGTGATGTCTCTCTATCTGTAGCATGCTCCTGGATCTTCTGCG
Source organism: Microstegium vimineum (assembly GCA_022036555.1). Taxonomy (NCBI): domain Eukaryota; kingdom Viridiplantae; phylum Streptophyta; class Magnoliopsida; order Poales; family Poaceae; genus Microstegium; species Microstegium vimineum. Next base: position 49,676,823 of record CM039131.1, on the reverse strand, counting down.
GCTAGAGTGGGAGGCCAGAAGGATCAGTTAAGACATCTGGTAAGCGAAAGTTGCGAGACTTTGGTAGTTAGGTGTGACATTTTTTTAGTAAAAAATGAGGCCTATGCTTCTCATGTTTATATCATGTATCTTTTACAACATGTGTTGCAGAACAAAATTTTGGTACCAAAATTTCTGCAGTAGTGATCTTCAAATTGAACAATTGATATTTTTGATAGAAATAAGATCTACTACAAAAAATAGAGTTGGAAATCACTGTTGCAGCATTTTGGTCATGGGAGCAATTGTCATTTCTGCCAACACCCAAAAATCTGGATGATTCCGTAGCCTTAGCCTCTCAAGCTATTTAGTTGCTCAACCTGGTTCGATTAGTAGGGCTTTTCCCTTGAGCCTTTTAAATTGGCGCATATCCCAGGGGATCTAAGTTTTTTTTTTTACGATTTGCAGGATGCGTCAGATTCGCACACCGGGGGAAGCGACGCGGATGACGATGTTGAAGTGGTGTCTACGAGCGTCTGAGTCGCATCATTCTGTATTTGTAGTTTCTGATAGATGCTGTTAACCTGTTCATGCCCCTTGTACTCGTGAGAAATGCTAAAAATGCACAGCGTTTCCTCTCTGGCGATGGCCTGTTGAGCTGGGCTCCCGCTTCGACATCATCTTATCATCTTAGGTTATTTGTTTCCTTCACTCGCCTTGGGGTTTGTGGGGGCAGTACGTGATGCACACAATTCAATCTTATATGAAGAAAAAAAAGTGGTAGCTTTAAGCAAAAATAAATAAATAAATAAAATCAAATGACCATTATAACCTTATCTGGTAACATGGTATTCTCCCGAGTTCATGGACGAAATAGCTAGGCACATGTAGTTTCCTATAGAGTAAAATCATCACAATTTTTTTTTTTGGAACAAAATTAACAAGTTGGAAGTTTGTTACTTGTATTGTTTCTATTCGTTACATTAGGGTTAGCAAGCATTGCGCTTGTGTAAGACAATGGTGAAACAGTTTGTTGCGACTTTGCAACAAATGTGGCCATCGTTCATAGCATTTCAAACACCTGTTATAAGGGTCAGTTTGAATCCATTAGCAAAAATAGTTAGTTAACGATTAATAGTTTTAGCTAGCTAATTTTTAATAGAAAGTTGTTTGGATACACTTGCTAATAGGTGGTTGAATAGTGAATTGAAAGCATCTAAAATTAGTACTGATAGATTCAAACAAACTTGCTAAATATTAGTAGGGGACTGCTAACCATTAGTTCAATGAGGAGGTTTATAGTTGGTGTATATGTACTTTGAACTCACTATCCAAACACTATTACTTGATGGATCCAAACGGTCCCATTAAAAATTGGCTAGCTTAAAAAAAGCAATTAAGTAGCTATTTTTTTATGGTAACAGATCTAAACATGCTCATAAACTATTAATAGATATTAGTAATTCTAAACCTACTAATAGAACTATTTTTTTGGGATTTACTAATGTAACTAATAGTTAGTAGTCTCCCAGCTAATAATTAGCAAGTTTATTAGCATATCTATTTGGATCCTAGTGCTAATTTTAGCTGCTAAGAACATCTGCAATAGTCTTTCTAAGCTTATTATCTAGATCATCATTTGAAGAGCTATTTGAATAAAAGTCACTTCTATATCTTTTACACTCCAACAACTTTTCTATATCTTGTGCACATTCTAAAGAGTCAAACTCGTCCGTCATTGGCTAGCGAGAAATAAAAAATAGAAAATAGCTATATTTATATATCCATCTAAAGAAACTATTGGAGGGTATTTTTCCACTAAAATCTTTGTTATTACTATTTTTTTTAAAAAAATATAGAGTCACTTTGAGTTGCTCCAATTAATTTTTATAGTGTTAACTGTTAATAATGAATCCAATTGGTTGTTATGTAAGTCAAACTTTCTTAACTTTAACTAGGTTGTAGAAAATAGGTGCAATATTTAGATCCCTAAATAAGTTTATTATAAAAGTATACTCAATGATCTATGCAGTGATTCTAATTATATATCATAAATATTAATATTATTTTATATATAATTGATTAAAGTTAAAAAAAATTGGCTTCTCAACAAGAGAGAACGACTTATCTAATAGGACGGAGGAGGAAGTAAGTCATATCAAATCAATCAAAAGGTCAAAACAAGCATATTCAAGTTTTGAACCTTAAGTTCATTTTCACTGGATGCCCCATAATTTGCTTTTAAGCTTTCTTTTTTATTTGTCGTGCTTAAGGCAGCGACGATCTTTTTATTACTCCATACTCCCTTTGTCTGAATATCTGTTTGTTTGTGCTTCCCAAAAAACTTTTTTCACTAAATATATATTAAAAAAATATAAACATTTATGATATTAATTAGTATTTTTGAAAAAAAATCTTTGAATCTAGTTTTTTAATATATTTATTTGGAGATATAAAAGTTGCATGTATTTTCTACAAAACGAGTCAAACTTGTGGCACAGACACCAACAATGACAGTTATTTAGAGATGATGGAGTATGTCCTAGAAAAACTCAAATATAAAACATTGTTACGTTTTAGTATATCAAATTTGACCAATTATATATAGAGGATATAAATATTCATAATATTAAATAAACACTAATAGATTAATTACAAAATATATTTTTATGGTAAATTAATTTTGAGCCATAAAAGTGAATATTTTTTATTAGAAGTTTGTTTAAACGTGAAGTATTTAAACTGACACACAATTTATAGTTGTATTTTTTGGCGATAGAGGTAGTACAGGGTATTGTGGCACAAAGAGCGTCATGTTCATTTGATTTATTAGTCACCGAAACAATGTTTTTCTCATAAAAAAAACTAGTCGAAAACAACATCAGTCAGCTTATCAGCCACCGAAACAATCAGAAAAACAGCCGAAAACAACATCAGCCACCAAAACGATCAGACGAACAAAACGATGATTATCATTGCCCGACACAATATTGTGTGACGTGTGTTTCCCTACTAACTAGGAATGCAATTTTTTGAGACGGAGCTGTTTAGGAAAGGCCCTCCGTCTCACTTTTAATTCTCCACTTCCAAAACCTTGACAGTCTCCGCTTTTCCCCAAGCTCCAGAAAGAAAAAACGAAAACCACCCTTCACCCCCCGTCGAGAGAGCCAGGTAGGGCAATGGCGCCACCGCCGACCGCCGCATGGGCGGCGTCGGCGGATCCGGTAGATGCTGAGTCTCTGGAGGTGCGGTGCGCGGGGTGTGGCGAGACGCTGGAGGTGGAGCGGGGCCTGACGGAGTTCATTTGCCCGGACTGCGCCACGCCGCAGTCGCTTCCCCCCGAGCTCATGCCGCCGCCGCCGCCCCGCCGGAAGGCGCTCCCGCTGCCCCGCGGTGCCGCCGACGTGCGTGGCGCGCGGCTCCCCTGCGGTGCGTGCGGCGCGCTCCTCAGCGTGCCCGTCGGGATGACGCGCTGCGCCTGCCCGCTCTGCGGCGCCGAGCTCTCCGTCGACACCGTGAGGCTGAGACAATACCTCCTTTCCTCCGCCGCGGCGGCGGACGCCGTCCCCGTGGTGCCGCTCGGCTCCTCGTCCTCGGAGCCTCCCATTCTCCAAGTCCGACAGGTATTGTGCTATACTGCTCTTGCTGTGTATTCCCCCTTGTGGAATTTTATTCTTCGGATCAGTTTTTTTTTTTAAAAAAAAGGCAAAATAGTCGTTTTGGCCCTCAACTATCACCGAATTGGCCCCTCAACTATCAAAACGGCCACTTTGACCCCTCAATTATCACCAAAGGCTCAAATTGACCCCTAAATTATCAAAACAACCACTTTAGCCCTCAAACTTATGATTTTTGTCTCAATTTCATCCATTATCCCTGATCGATGGATACATGGACAAATGAACTCTCAAAAGGTCGAAACCGCCCCTCATTATTTTCTTTACTTGTTAGAAAGAGAAACGCGGAGTTTGTTTTAGTCCTACCGTTTGTTTTAAAAATACCAAAATCTGATTTAATATTAGAGAATTTATAAAAAAATTGTTTTACCAAAATTTAATGTTTGAAACCGGTTTTGTTTTACTACAATCATGATATACCTTTTTATTACTCGCTTAGAATATTTAAAGCTTATATGATCTCATAAAATTCAAAACTAGGTTAAAGTGAAACAGTGGATGCAAATGGAGGTCAATTCTAGTATAGCTTAACCAGGTAAACTCCATGTGTTTTGTAAAATCATACCACATTACATCATCATACGTGGCTGGCTCCAACGATCTGTGCTACATGACCCACACAGAGGACTATATTTGCATCCAGGTTATATGTTTTCTACTATATTTGTTTAGAGAGATTATTCTCTATTATGTACCTTCAATGATCTGTGCTCATTGATTTTTCTAAGTTAAAATAAACTTTTTTATGAATTTTCTAACATTAAATTATGTTTTGGTATTTTTAAAACAAACGGCGAGGTTGGAAACGTCGTTAGCGGACAACAAGTAAATAAAATAATGAGGGGCAGTTTCGACCTTTTCATCCACATGTTCATCGATCAGGGATAATGGATGAAATTGAGATGAAATTCATAATTTTAAGGGTCAAAGTGACCATTTTGATAGTTCAGGGGCCAATTTGAGCCTTCGGTGATAGTCGAGGGGTCAAAGTGGCCGTTTTGATAGTTCAGGGGCCAATTTGAGCCTTCGGTAATAGTTGAGGGGCCAAAATGGCTATTTTGCCAAAAAAAAAAAAGAATCGGTAATAGAAAAATCTAGAGTGAGTTTCTACCATGTATATACTCAGTATAATTTAACAAAGTTTAAACATATCGAACTCTTAGCTTGACTTGAGGGGTGGTGCAGTGCATCAGTTCATGCTTTAGAAGTTTAATCTGGGAAATCATCGAATCATCGTAGGAGCAGCTTCAGATTCAGCAAGATAATCTAAACTTTGCAAGTTTTTCAAGATTAATACCTAACATTTAGCTAACTTGGATCAAATAGACACATACAGAGCATGCTGGCCAGTTTATTCCAGAGCCGCCAGAATCAGAGCGTCCTGATTACACGATTGATGGAGAGGAGGTACATGGGGTCCCTGAGTATACTGCGAGGTATCAGGAGCAGATGAACATATATCCAGGCAGCTCCAGAATTGTCTGTGCAGAAAAGAGACATGGAGAGCCTATATCTCAGGTCAGGCACCAGACTCAAGATCTTACTTCCAGCCATGCTATTCATGCAAATCAGTCATATCAACAGAATCCGGATCCACTTTTTAGTGAATCAAGGCATGTTGCAGATATTAACGATACTACCTCAATGGATATAAGTGGGGCAGCTGGGCGATCTATTTGCCCCAGAACTGTAAGTGTCGAGAGGGGAATCATGCAGACTGCCCAACAGACTACGCAGAAGTCACAGAAACAACATTCTTGTTACGTGACATCTTTTGAGCTTGCTCAGGCAGGACCAGCAAATGGGACAATTCATGTTCAGGAAAAGCAACAAGAACCTGGAAACGAAACAAACCACAGAGAAGGGGCATGCACTCAACTGGTTAATGAGACTATTGCAGGCAATGACAATAGGGGCAGAAGGCAGTTGATTGGCCTCAATGTTATGGGTTCAGGGAGGAGACAAGAGCAGACAACAAATGATGCCACTCAAGAGGTGCGAAGGGAACATTCTGAATCTCTGATCCGCAGGGAAATGGGTAATCAAGTAACTCACGTTGAATCAGAACAGCCAGGACGTCACAGAGTTCACGCACGGAAAAGAAAAGGCCTGGTTGCTGCTTCAAATTCAGTTCTTCAGCTTAGGCGTAGCAAACGTTTGGCAAAAGATTCATCTGCCACCATAGACAGACAACTTGCTATGGACACTGAAGTAATACATAGGCAAAATGTTGGACGTGAAGCTGTTTCTCCAAATGGCCTCATGCAAGCGGCCATTATAGATGACGGACAAAAAGAAAGTGAGCCTGATGAGCAGCTGGTTGTATCTCCAGTACATTCGTCTGATCTGTCAGATACTAATAGAATCATCGACAATTTTTGTAAAAGTTCATTGCCTTCACCTGAGTTTCTTCAAACATGCTCTAATGAATTGGAGAACCTTCATATAACTACGCTACCTTATTCAAACCATGACATGTCGGATGCTGAGCATTTTTCTTCAAACCCCGACATGGCTGATCCTGAGGATTTTGCTCGTACCTATATTCCTTTAGATGTTAGAAGGGCCCTCGCAAAGCTAGATTCCAAGTCACCCCCTCATCATATGATGTCCCAGCAAAGTTCTGGTGAGGCATATCTTCGAGATTCAATGGATTCAGAAGGGCAGGAGGTGCAGCTAGCATCTCAGAGAAAAGGTAATTTTCACTTCTATCATCCTTATTGTCTGTGCCGCATAATAAGTCATAAAGAAAGGATGGAAAATGGCCTTACTCCTCTCTCATTTGTGCTCCCTCTTCTCTTCAAGACCACATGTTAGATAAATTTTTGTTATGCTGAAACCATGGCAAAGTGGTAATAGTCACCTGTGTTTTTGTCTTTTTGATGGGATCATTGTGGCAGTTCCATCCTAGAACTTACTTGAACATTCATAATTTCATATCAAGGGGTAGCTGTGCAATTTTGGGCTTTTAATAGATGAATCATACCACTAGAAGAAAAACGACCTGCTGGGGACTGCTTGGCTACGTTGTCTGATGAATCCCTCTTATTAACCAATTTATCGGGAGTTAATACTTTGAAAGTTACAGGACTCTGGGTTCAAGCCATGTTGACTCATGTTGTGTGTGATTTCAGATAAATGATTGCACAGCTGTTAAGACTTCTGATATTTTGCCACCTTCCAAATAGGTAGACGTCCTCGTGGTTTAACACTATGTCTGAAGGTGTGGACCATGCATAAGGGCATGCGCATACCAGTTTCATTGAACTCTTCAGGCCAGCCTATTGGAAAAGAAGCAGCTACATTGACTTCCTTTCTGGGTGCATTAGCACGGGATGGAATACTGGCACCTCTTACATACCATCATTGGAAACTTGTTCCTGAGAAGAATAAGGATGCGATGTGTCATATTGTCAAGGTATGCACAAATATGATTTCTGTTTTTAGCTACTTTCTTTAGTTTTCTTACACACTTTATCTATTGGTGTAGCTCAAATTTGACATTGCTCCGTTTCCTAAGTCATGGATTGTGAAGAGTTTAGCAAAGAAGTGGAGGACTTGGAAATTTCAATTAAAACAACAGCATTTTGATACTCATGAAACAGAAGAGGAGCGTCTTGCCGACCGGAATCCTCGTGTCCTCAAAGAACATTGGCGATTCTTAGTTGCATATTGGAGTACTGAAAAAGCACAGGTAATACTTAATGTTCCATTTCCTGTGCATAGCTTGTGCTGCCGTTGTGATTTGTGATTTGGCTGCTTGTTGGATATGATTAGTTTGTTTATCTCTGATCAGGCTTTAAGTGCTCAAAACAAGGCTATTCAGGCAAAAGTAACCACTTATCAGACCTCAGGAACGAAGAGCTTTGCACGTAGAATTGAAGAGGAGGTAATTTAAGGTTGTTCCTTTGCTTTCACTATCAGTAATGCACTAATTGTGTTATTTTGTGCAACAGAAACAAAAATGGCCAAATAAGGATGAGCCAACTGTTGAGGACTTGTTCATATTGACTCACACACCCAAGGATGGGAGGCCGGTGACCAAGGCTGCAGCTGATGCCATTGTGAGACACGAGAAACTAAATTCATATGACTTCTTGTTTATTTATGTGGACGTGCATGGGGAAGAGCTGAGATTTCATTTTACATCCAGGCACGGCGGCTCCATGAATTACGTCAAAAGCAATCAGAAGGCCCAAAGCGCCGACGGGGGAAGGCAGCCTTGAAGGCATCTTTGGAGGAAGCCATGGAGGCTAAGAGAAAGGCTGAAGACGAGGCAGCTGCATTGAGGGAGAAGTTGATTGCTATGGAAGAAAGTCAGAAAAAGCTGCAGGAGGCTACAGCCAACAAGAAGAGCGCAGGTAACATGAGGAACAAGACTCCACGGACCCGAAGGAATTAGAAGGTGAACCGTCGTCACCTCCAGGTTTTCTACATGTAACATCCAGCTATAATTCTGAGTTGTACATTCTAGAAAATATTCATTCATTATCGGTGCCTCTACCACGTATTCTGATTCAGACAGACCATATTTGTCATCAACCATGCAGGTCCAAAACCAAGCTCTGATGATGCAATGTTTCCAAATCATCTAATCGACCCTAGTCACTATGGCACCGATCACACTGCTAATCGTGACTAGTTTTAGTACATAACTGATTTTCATGGCACTGTTAAGCCCGACTAGTCATGACTAGCTGTGATTAGTGGGAAGACTTTGATAACGTTGCTGAGAAAGCCAAGTACATGTTGTGTAATGCTGGCTCTCTGAACCTTGAGGCTTGAATCCAGTCTATGAAGATCGACGTTGTTCCAATCGAGCTGAAGTCCATTCAAATCGAATGATGATAAATTGATAACGCAGTCACAGGCACCGTCCAGCCTGCTCAACTGCATCTCCTAGCCGATCCGTCCAGCGGCAGGCAGCCAATGGCGGCGCAAATGGAGCGGCGCCGAGTAGAAGGCACACTCGCACAAGCGCACGACGGCATGGAGTGCCGGCACAGCACGACTCGGCAGCTCGACAACGCCGCGGCAAGGCGCAGCAAACATGCAAGACGTGGATACGAGCCCCCGCGACGCCGTAAAGTGCGACAGGATACATGGCCGGGGCGAGGCACAAGCACGCAGACAACATCACAACACGCCCGCGGGGGGTGGGGGGGTGGGGGGGGGGGGGGGGGGGGGGTGCAGTAGTCCTCCCTACACTCGTAGTCGTCAACGTTACAGCCTACAATAAATGATTAAATTACATTGTTTATCAACAACACAAAATCAAACAGAAAACATACATGGTACATTTAAAATGACTTGATACCATTATGGTATTCCTAAAATTGTGCTCAATAAACTTGAACATTTAAAATGGCTCGAAGCATGATAGATTAAAAAAATATTTAGGGGAACTTCTTCAACATCTAGACAGTTCCAACCTATCCTCGAAGTGCGATAAAAAATCATGTGGAAGGTGGAGGGAGGGGGGCTCCATGGGTCCGACTTGCCGTGGGGGGGCTATAGCCTCGGCCGCCTCACCGCTAGATCTGTTCTTGACTTAAAGTTTGTTGATACAAAAGTTACATGTTACACTACCCACACCGCGAGAACAAGATCAAGCCAGTGGCATTCAATGGCTATTGTACTATGCTAAGACTTTAGACTTTATGGTTCATGAGCACATGTATGAGGCTTAGAAAATCAATTGATGCACAAATCAAATTGAATCAACCTAACCTCTCCACAATTTGGGCTAACACCACCTATATTGTGGTGACATCAGAGGAGGTGGTACTGCGGTAGAGGAGTGGGATACGAGAGCAAAATTGGGACGAGCTCGGTATGAGTCGCAATTTGCAAGGTCGTGCTTTTGTGCTTTTGTGCTGGGATGGAGGAGTGTTGGTGAGAAGGCCGAGGTGGGCTAATAGAGAAACTACGACATGGCAGCATCGCCGGGGTGCACTATCATCTCATTCCTCTTGACGCACCGAGAAGAAAATGGGTGCAGGCCTCACCAAATGAGTGGATACAATGTGAGTGCCAAATGCAAATAGTTCGACCATGTGTCTAAAAAAAATCATGAATGACAAACAGTTTCAAAACTCTTATAGCATGTGGGCCTACATTTATAATACCACACTAGGTTATCTATAGCGTGTGAGCCTACATTTATAATGGTACAATAGCGAACATCGATTCGCTATGGCATTTTGTGAGACCTACTTATATAAAGCTGCTTAAAATCCAAAATTCTCGACTTGTAGTACTCTCTTCTTCATAAAATACTTGATCTTGTAGCATTCAAATTTACCTTAAAATAATTCTCATTCTTATTTTTCAATGCACCTTTTATTTTTTTTAATACATCTCTAACTCTATTTCTTATTTTTATTTTTTGTGTGTGCATGATACCTTTTTATTTCTATTTAATTAATACTCGTGACGAGAGCTCGAAGGTCAATTATCTTATGACAGAGTAGGTTGTTTGATTTTTCTATACATCATGTTAGTATATATTTTTTATTTTGATATTATATATATGTAGTGTAGACATAATTGTTGTTCACACGGGAACATAAAAAAAACTTAATATTTCAATCATGTTTCAGTTTTCCAAGATATAATCTTATCGCTTTCCGTATAAATCACACTCTTTAAAAGGTGGTTGTTTCTAGGCAAACCTCCTCCTGGAGGGTGGCTAATCTTAGGAATAGCAATTTTTTTATGATTATATATTTTGGTAATAATTTGGCAAAGAGGATCCCTTGCAAAGGAGGCGTATCATGTGAAAATCTCATTAAAACCCTTTCCCATTTGTCACCCAACCATTCTCGAAATCTTCAAATATTGGCCCAGACCACCATCCCACTCTGGCTGTACCGTTTCGGTTTCTCTCCGCTGCTCTTCCCGAGCGTGGAAGGAAACCGAGACCAGAGACACCCCCCGCTCCGCTGCCCCGAAACCCTCGCCGTGCGGTCGCCGCCGATGGCCGGCGACTCGCCCCCCCCCCCGGACCCCGCATACGTTCAGGTGCGCTGCGCCGGTTGCCGCGGCGTCCTCGCTGTCGGCCCCGGCATGACCGAGTTCATCTGCCCCAAGTGCCAAATGGCGCAGCGCCTCCCGCCACAGCTCATGCCCAAGTCCACCTCGTCCTCGTCGCCTGCGCCCAAATCCCCCGCGAAGCCTTCTCCCCCTCCTCCTACGCAGCGCCGGAGGGGTGCGCCGCCGGCTCAGGGGGTAGACCCCACGAAGATCCAGCTCCTCTGCGCGGGCTGCCAGGCCGTTCTCAACGTGCCCCACGGCCTCTCCCGCTTCCGCTGTCCGCAGTGTGGCGTCGAACTTGCCGTGGACCACGACAAGCTACAGAACTTCCTCGCCTCCTCCAACAGCGCCACGCCATCGGGCCCCGCCCCGACCTCGATGACTACGACGCAGCCGCCTCTGGCGACATCCCTCCCCGTGTTGCCGTCTGGCGTGGCGCAGCCGCTGCAGCTAGTGGCTGGCGCAACAATTCCCATGGTGCTTCCTGCCGCCGAACCACCTGAGGAGATCAATGAGGTACGCTGTTGTGTGACCGTGTCAGTACCTTGTGGAGTAATCTGACTAATCGTCTCGACCTTCAACACGAAGGGTGAACGGTGGGTATGAGTGGCATTGTACTCTCTATACGATAATACGTTGCAGTGATTGTATTCTGAAACAGAAAATGTTGGAGTGAGGAATTCTGCTTTGTATTTTGCAATTCTGTTCTTTTGTAAAAGAGGGCAATTCACAGAGAGGGAGTGGGGGAGACATAATCTCAAGAGTTTCATTTATATACTTTGTGGGCAGAATTGTATGTTTCGTCAGTTTGTAGTGATCAACACCGGGAACAAATATTTGAGTTGTGCACTCTTCTTTCCTTCAACAATGCATGGCATTCTTCTTTTAGTTGTGTTAGTTCAATTGGCTGGTCAGTAAGCACTTCTAGTTTTTTATTAAATTGAGGGGTAAGTTAGCTCAGTTCATATTTGACATCTTTCAGATTATCTATGCACTTTTGCACTTTTTTCTTTTTTTGTTGTACTCTTAGTTGAAGGATGTTCTGTCGATTTGTAGTGATCAACACAGGTAACAAATATCTGAATTGTGCACTGCTTCTTTTCCATGGTGTTCTTTTATTTGAGGTAGTTGAATTGGACGGTCAGTAAGCACTTTTAGTTTTTTAATTGATAGGGCAAGTTAGCTCAGATCATATTAGACAGTTTTCAGATTATCTATGGACTTAGTGCACCTTATTTTTGTTTTAGGTTGAAGGAGTTGTATAATGTTGCAAATTTGCACGATATGTTTCTTGGTCGATATGTTTCTTGGTTTATGCATATCATTCTCCATTGTTAAAGTATGATCATTGCATGCAAAATTTCCACGAGGTTTTATCATAGACATTCTGTTTGTTTTCTATGTTTTATCGTTCTAGTGTCTCATGTCCCAATGGTTGCTTCATAATTATATCAAGAAGCCTTGCAACCTTTAACTTACTGGGACTTTGTCAAGCAGGTTGCCATTGATGTTGAGCGTGATGAAGATGAAGGTGGTACTGTTGGAGAAACTTTTACTGACTATGTAAATACTCTATCCGTTGACTTAGATGCTGAGTACATACTTGCAGAAATTGCTTTCTATGCCTATAGATATCTTTTGTCCAACTGATTGCGAATTTTGCTATTTTTGCACTTATTTCCAGAGGCCTCCCAAGCTATCACTTGGTGTATCTCATCCAGATCCAGTTGTAGAAACTTCTTCTTTGTCAGCTGTACAACCTCCTGAACCAACTTATTGTTTGAATATCATGAATGAATTGGATGAAACAAAGGCATTGTCTTGTTTGCAAATCGAAACAATAGTTTATGCTTGTCAGGTTGGTTACCATCCAATGATTATTCTATGAAGTTTTTATAATATCACACTTCTTGTAAATATTTGTTTTGTTGTATGACAGAGGTACCTTCATCATCTCCCTACTGGCCATAGAGCAGGTTTTTTCATTGGTGACGGGGCTGGCGTTGGTAAGGGCCGAACAATTGCTGGATTAATCTGGGAAAATTGGCAGCAGGGAAGGCAGAAGGCAGTGTAAGAGTTGAAAAATCATATTCATCAGCTAATCTTGATCATTTTCCAACAGTTTCTTAATTTATGGCTGCCTTCTTCATTGCTTGATCTTAGCTGTTGGTTGTAATTTTAGGTGGGTATCTGTTGGTTCCGACTTAAAGTACGATGCTCGAAGAGATTTGGATGATGTTGGTGCAAAGTGTGTCCAAGGTGCGAGACCTTTTCACTTTGAGTTGCAGCTTGATTTATATTGCACCTTCAGCAGTATGTGATTTTGATATAATATTTATCTAGAATGCTTTCATTAGTGTGACACAGTGATGAGGAAATAAAGTTATTGAATAACAAGTGCCTGAATCAACAGTGGTGTTCCTGATACACACCTCTTTCCCCCATAATTTCCGGGAGTTGGGAGGTCCTTGATGAATTTGAGTAGTAATTTTTTTTTTTTGAAAACATTTAAGCATCCAGTCTGGACTAGTTCTTTGTACCATCAAAGGGACACACAATTAGTTAATTATCTGAAGAACTTGCTTTCTACTCGTAGCTGTTAAGCAGATTGATTTATCTATATCTATTATTGGTATTTACAACTGATATTGGTATATGTATTATGCAGTGCACCCTTTAAATAAGTTACCATATTCTAAGCTAGATTCGAAGGCCATTGGAATTAAGAATGGGGTAATCTTTGTAACTTATAGTAGCCTAATAGCATCGTCTGAGAGAGGCCGCTCCCGTTTGCAGCAATTGGTTCAATGGTGTGGGCAAGAGTTTGATGGTCTCCTCGTGTTTGATGAGGTAATGTATTTCACTTGAATTATCATCATTTGGTATAATGTGCATTTTGTAGCCAGATCTGCATATCTGAATATGTGATGTATGCTGAAACAATGTCTCTTGCAGTGTCACAAGGCCAAAAATCTGATTCCTGATGCCGGAAGCCAGCCCACTCGCACTGGTAAAGCAGTTCTTGAGATCCAGGTGTGTCATTTATAGCATGGGTTATCCTAATCTGGCGGGGAAGAAAATCTTTGATCTTTTTGTTTCCAATTTATTGAGTCTTAGTTATCATGAAATATTATAGAAACTATGCCCAATACTGAAAAAAATTGTTTGTGACTACATTAGTGATTTATCCTTATAGGAATCATTTCTCTTAAATAGAGTTTTGGTGCATAATTTAAAGGAAATTCAAGGTATAATACATTTAAGAAGATGCTGTAATCTGATTCTGTTTGTCCAGTTTGAGAGGATCAATTCAAAGCACATTCAAGAAGATGCTGTAATCTGGTTCTGTTTGTCAAGTTTTTTGTGCATAATTTAAATGAAACTCAAGGCACAATACATTAGTGAATTATTTTATAGGGTCTGATTGGTTCCTCACATTAGTATTGCATTGTTTAGGGGTTATGCAGCACACCTTTAACCCGCATAAGGCTATGTAATTAGCTGTTGTTTGGTTCGTCTGGATAGGAAGCTATATAGTGTTATGGGTGTGATTGGTTTCCTCCGTAAGTGGTCAGATTGAGCCTTGGTCTATAGAGTGAGTGCGGAAGGGAGGGTGCAGGGCTGTATATGCACTATTTGGCCAAATTGGGGTGAATTGCACTACAGGGGCATGGATAAGGGGCTGTGCAGACAACCAATCAGACCCATATAAATCATTTACTCTTAAATAGAGCAGCAATTATTTTTATTTGCGTTAGCCAGGATTCAAACTATCATTGTAACATGACCAAACCTGGCAGGAAAAGTTACCTGAGGCTCGGGTTGTTTACTGCTCAGCAACTGGTGCATCAGAACCACGAAATTTGGGCTATATGGTTCGGCTTGGACTTTGGGGTGAAGGAACATCATTTGAAAATTTTCCACAATTTTTAGGTCTGTTGCTCCATCCTTTTTCTGTGAATATTTCCTTTTGTTCCTAATTCTTTTATCAAGTTATCTTGCACTCAATAAGACAATAATTAATCGGTGCGTCCATGGTAGATTGCTAGCAGCAAACATACTTCTTTTTCCCAATTGAGATTAGCCCTATTTCCATTAATAGCGCAAACATACTAGTGGCAGTAAGAGTCTAGAGTCTTAGACCCAAACCCAATAGTGGACCCTAAATTATAGTCACAATATATCTTTATAGGACTTTCAGCTGTAATAGCATGCCAGTTTGATGTGTAAAGGATGGCTCAGTTGGAATGAGCACATCTTTTATGGATCGCTATCATACTAGCAGAGCTGTAGGGACAAGTTTGGTTTACCTGTTCTCTTAATAACTCAAGCTGCACTGATAGTTTAAATTATCATTTAAGAAGTGGGTCTAGTGCTGTATTTTCAGTTAGGTTATGCTATGCTTATCACTTATTGCCTCATGTTTCGTTCAGGACTTAGTCTTTGTACATGAAGAATCACATGCCTTGAATTATTTGTGTATGTTCTGTTATTCATTATAAACCTTAATGCAGTTGCTCAGATTTATACTAACTTTTTAGGTGCTCTGGAGAAAGGTGGTGTGGGAGCACTTGAACTTGTTGCCATGGACATGAAAGCTAGGTATCTTTTTGTTCTGCCAAATTTCAATTGCTATGTACATGAAGAGCCCATCTGTAATGGGTAACATGCCCAGTCATGCTTTCTTTAAATGGGAACTGATTAGTTTCATTCATCCAGCCTTTTCTGTTTCAAGTATAAGTACTGATGTGTGCATTGTGTTTATCGTGCAGCTTGTTGAGTATTTCTATTGTTAAACTGTTTCAGGGGTATGTATGTATGCCGTACATTAAGTTATAAAGGGGCTGATTTTGATATAGTGGAGGCTCCACTTGAGGAAAGAATGATGGTAAGACCATACGGTATTGACAAATCACAACCTTTCTGCATTGAAACTAAACTAAATTGAATCGTATGCTCTGCCTTATGACTGGTGTTAGCACTTTGCCCTTTCATTCGTTTTACGACATCGGTGTTTTTCTTGTGTTCTATGAGTGCTTTTTGTAGAGAGGAACCATTGTTTGAACTCTTCCTATTATTTTTTTACCAAAAGTTTCTGGGGAGTTCTGCACAAAACAGTTTATATTGTACAACAAGTTAAATGTTGGAATGTTTTTATATTGTATCTACATAGCGTGCCTAACCATCGTAAGAATATTGAATGACAGTCGTCATATATCCTGTGCAAATGCAGAATAAATATCTAACAATATTCATTGTTTATTTTTGTGGTAGAGCCTATCCAAACTTGCTTGGGACTAAAAAGTTTTCTCAATTTTTAGTAACATACATGTGCAACTTCAGCTTATGTAACTATTCCTAGGCTGTGGATCTATGTGTAGCTCATGATAAAGTTTCTTCATCTTCTTTTTGTAATGCAGAACATGTACAAAAAGGCAGCTGAATTTTGGGCTGAATTGCGCCTTGAACTCCTATCAGCAAGTGAATTATTTGCTGACGGCAATTCAAGTCAAATATGGCGGTTGTATTGGGCCAGCCATCAGGTATTGCTTCCTCACCTCTCCAAAATGAGCTTTTATGGAATTTTTTGGCCTTTGCATACTTCACCTTGACAACCCATCTGTGTATTGTTTTCCAACATAACATGACCCCTATGTTTTGCATATTCTAAATTCTAAATTAGTATAGTGTGTCTGGTAGATAATAATTGCCTAACATGCTTAAATACTTGCTGTTCGTTATGCTTCATAACTGATGAACTACGTTTTACAGCGTTTCTTCAGGCACATGTGCATGTCGGCAAAGGTACCTGCTGTTGTGAGGTTAGCTAAAGAGGCCTTGGCAGAGAACAAATGTGTGGTGATTGGTCTTCAGAGCACTGGAGAAGCTAGAACTGAAGAAGCTGTCACAAAATATGTCTGTTCACATTTTCTACAGAACACTTCCTTTTCTTTTCATCTGTAGCAAAAACAGATCCTTACAAATTAGATTACTGCTCCAAAAATCTAAATACTTGATTATTTGAAATTTGAATCAGGGAGTTGAAATGGAAGACTTTGTCTCTGGCCCTCGGGAGCTCCTTCTTAAGTTGGTAGAAGATAACTACCCTTTACCTCCAAAACCCGATTCTTTTCAGCAAGGTTTGCACTGTTATTTCAGCATGTAGATCTCGTCCATTTTTTACCATCCTTGGGTCCAGCTTGTTTGCAAACTACCATGTAATGCTTAAAATGCTGGTACTTGTAAGTTAGTTTACGATCAATGGTCTTTCCTTCTGCTAAATATATGCATGTCATATTCTAAAATACATCCCCACTTGCGCAAGCAAAGTAATGCTCTGGGGTTTGGTCCTTTTTTCATCTAGCTAATAGGGTTAACATCTGGTAGAAAAGGGTATTCAATATTTTCATTGTGCCTACTTATTTTTATTAAAATTCTGCATCTTGTTTTCTCAATTTTTATGATTTTTCCTGTTGCTTGCCCTGTTGTGAGGTTTTTATGTAAATTCTTTTATTAGGTGAAGAAAAAGTCACAGAGATTCAGCGTAAGCGCCATTCTGCACTGGATGTATCATTTAAAGGACGAGTTAGGAAAGTAGCGAAAGTTGTAGATGTGAGTGATGACGACACCGATGATTATTCTCCATGTAAGTTTCCGGGTAATGAGTAATGACATGTTTTTCACCCTGTAGCAAACAAATTTTAGTTACATGGTGTGTCACTTACGCTTTGTATTGAAATAAAATGTATTAACTGGAAGAAAATATCTCAGAGAAACATAAAGTAATCAGTGAAGGGATTAATAGGTATGAGATATGATTTGAATGCAATACTGGGAAAAAATGAATGGTACTATAAATAATGAGGTAAAAGAAAGTTAACTTTGTGATGAAAAAATAGTTTTGTTATGTTGTACAGTTTTCTCCTTTTACTTATTTTGAAAATTTTCAGTGGGGGTTTTCCCTGCTGTACCTTATGCTCAAAAAAAGAAAAAGAAAAAGAACATTTACTTGCCCTGTAGGTTGGTGCATCGCAGACCCATTACGAAACAATTGAGATATATGGACGAAAAGAATGATGACTAGATGTTTAAATGTTCCAAGATGTCCCTGGTAGGCAGATGGATATTGGGACTTTCCATGTGATACTTAGTATAATAGGAATAAAGAGTTCCAACTATAAATTGTACAATGTTGCTTTAAAACTTAAGTGTGCAGTAAATGAGTACCCAGGAAACTGGTACTTCTCTGAATGACCCTGCTGCATACTATCAAACAGTGGCACTTGCTGTGGCATGGCATATCGCAACAGCCTGACTCCACATAGCCGTACTTGTTGATCAGCTACTTTGAGGTGCCTTGACCAAATTTCATCCTAATAGCCATTGTATTTTTGTTGTAATACACAGTACTTTGTTTTTAAAATATGCCATATAGATAGAAATTGCTACTCAAAATATCATCTTGTAGACCATGTAGGAATGCCCTAGATGACTAAGATTTCCAAACAGAGGGAGTACTTGAAGGTGAGAAGTATACTTTACCATATAGAAATTGCTACTCATATTTACACAGGCGCCCCCAGTCCCCAGGCCCTTTGGTTCTTTGCGTAGTTGCACCCATCTCTTCTCTCCCTCTCATTTCTACATGTTGCCTTTGAATTGTTAGTTACAGGAGATGAGAGGAAGTTGCTGTTTTTTTAGGACTGGACTCTATAAGTATGCCAGAATTTTGTGAATTAAGCAAGTAATAATCTAACCCGCTGTAGATAAGTAAGCCAGAACTTCTTGAGTGAAGCAAGGAATAATCTAATCCACCAAATCAGGTTGTTCAGACTTCAGAACTTCATAAGGACGAGCACACCTCCACCTCCTGCTTACCTTTCAACCGATGTAGCCATATCAGTAGTTCTGTACTATTCTTACATGGATGCTTTCCATTTAACAACATTAATACTCTAATCCTTTTAAATGTTTCAGCTGAGTCAGATCATGAATCAACAGAATCTGATGAGGAGTTCCACATGTGTCAAATCTGCAACACAGAGGAGGTGAGTTTTCTTCCTTAGTTTTTACTAATTATTTACTATTACAGAGATGTTTGCATTTATTCTATTCCACATTCTTTTACGTTCATTGAGGATGATATACTTTATTTTATATGGATAATGACTTTGCCTGTATTCATAATTATTGATTTCGAAATTTGTCTGTACCATTTCTTGTATACTACTAAGCATGCCTTTGCTGTATCCATAATTCTTTCTTTTCATATTTTGTACCACTACCGCTGTATTCAGAACATCTCTGGCTGTGGCTTGATAATAACGCAGGGAATTTTTTGTAGTTGTAAAATGCTTCAGAACAATATAACACTTTTTAACTTTAGAAAAAAGGTTAAATAAAAAGTTAATGCCATCTCTACTTTTTTTAACCTTTTTGTGAAATTCTCTTTACAATATCTGATCTATCAGGAGAAGAGTCTGTTGCTTCATTGTTCTGGTTGTTCTCGGCATGTTCACCCTAATTGTCTAACACCACCTTGGACTGGGCTGATTACGGATGATTGGGCATGCTACACATGCAAGATAGTTGAAGACGAGGAAGAAGAGCAAGATGTCCATGTAGCTGATTGTCAAAGAGGTGCATATTTGTTAGACGAATCGCTAGTCTTATAACTTATTTTTAATGGCCCCAGTTTATGCTAGTTGCTTTTGTGTTTTGTAGGTACGATTCTGCAGTAGAGAAAAAGTTGAAGATTTTGGATCTAATACGCTCCTTGGATCTCCCGAACAATCCTTTGGATGATATCATTGATCAGGTAGTTTTAGTTTGTTAGCAGTAATAATGTTGAACATTACAATCCGTGCTGTTTCTTGAATTTATGATATTTTTTTGGCATTTTATTCATGTATGTTGAAGAATAATCTATGTGGTTCTCTAGGATAAACTGTATAGGTAACTCCCAGCATCTTAGTTCGTTTCAGGGAATCATGCCACAGAACCCACTCTAGGAGTGATTCCCTGAAAACTGCCATTTGACAGAGCTCCCCCTGTAATCATTCTAGGAGCTCTTGGGGCCCAACTGTAGTGGAGTAGTGGTGAGATTAGTCCTGCATCGAGAGTTTAAGGTCCAGAGTTATAGCATTATATCCTTGACAGTTTGAATGTAGCAACTCCAGGTTATTTTATTTTTGTTAAGCAAACATCAGGAAAGTTGTTTTTCATACATGTGTAGGCTTAATGCTTGGGATGAGATTTTGATGAAATTTGGACCTCTGGATTCTGTAAAGATCCCTATTTAGCTAGCTAGTTTCTAAAAATTCATTGGTTTATATCATGGCTCCTCAATCCTCTCTTCTATATATATGCTCCTCTTTCTTTTCCAAAATTGTATGTATTGTAGATGCTTGTTACATGCGGGTACCAGACTATCAGGTTAATGCCTGGCATACATTCCAAAGCAGCAACAGGGGTGGTTGAAGGGGGGCAAACTATTTGTTTACTGTCTGAAATTTTTGGTAAGTTAAGCTGTCATCGACTAGGTCTAAGGTTCAAATCATCCTAAGGATGAGCCTGTACCTCTCTTCTCAATTTCTCATAAAGCAAGGTATTCCCAGCCCCAGTCAATCATCTCTACCCCTGCTGCTTTTAGTTTTGCTGCTTGAACCATAAAGAACTTATCTCTAAACTGAAGGAAATAGATAACAACTAAACAGTGCCATCCCCAAGGAACAACATTTGTTGTTTCTATCCCCTTCATTTATGGTCCCTGATGGGCTGGATATGACATTCATACATCTCAACTCGAGCTTTCTCAGTATAGAGATCTAGCACCTGCTAATTAAAAATTAGCGCTTTGTGGCATCCATTTTGGCTGAAGGCATGAGCTTTTTCATCGAGTTTGCTTTGTTCTTCTAACTTCTGTTCATCATCTAGTACTTGTCTGTTTTATATTGTTTCACTTCATATGTTGTTGTAGAACATGGAAACAATAATAAGCCTATTCTTAGATTCCACATACTGTTAAGCATTAGAATGTACATGCATTAAGAACTTTCCACATTTGTTATATTGTAGCTAGGGGGACCTGACAATGTTGCTGAAATAA